>JADRCD010226010.1:0-78150 GCA_019843815.1 Montemys delectorum
AATACATTGTCTCTTGATGATGTTTCTGATTTTCATGCTATATAATATTTCCTTTGTAAAACTTAGCTTTACTATTTTTAATCATGTGTAGGTGTGTGCATTTGAATGCAGGTGCTCACAGAGGCCAGAAAGAAGCATTTGGATTCCCTGGAGTTGGGGTTAGATGGTTGTCAGCCTTCTGAAATGGATGTTAGGAATCAAACTCATGTTCTCTGGAAGAGCAGCAAGTGTTTTAACTACTGAGCCATCTCTCCAGCCCTTGGAAGATTGCTTTTTGTTTTGTAGACTTTTCTACTTTTTCTTGAGTTGAATTCCTTTTCTTCTCTTTCTCAGTTTTCTTTCTTTCCTTCTTTTTTTTTTTTTTGATTTGTAAGAGTTATTTGTTGTCTTTATGCTAAATAGCTACATATTGTAAATATCTTCTCAGTTTTTAAATTGTTACTTTTAATTTAGGAGGAACAATTTTATCATTTTGAGGAATATTAAGAACCATTATGATCAACATGCTTGTAGTTATCTGTTCTAGATTTGGCATAAGAAGAGTAACAGTATAGTTTATGAGTTTATGTCTGTAGATTTGTTAACTTTCCAAATGAAAGGCCCTTGGCAGTTTGTATGAAATATTGTACATGTCACACATGCTAGGCACTTAAATGTTAGTTGACTTAGAGTAAATGTAGAAACTAATAAATAAAATTAATTATGTGAGTATAAATAAATAAAATTAATTATGTGAGTAAGTAAAATTATTTATGTCATTGCCCAATTCCATTCTCTTAAATTACTTAATACTGTTATTTGTGGTCATTAATATTTAATTCTTATGTTGAGTGGACAGTATACCTGAAGTATATGATTTTGAATCATTTTTCACATATTCAGATAACTTACCAATTTACTTCAGGATTTGGTCAGATTAATACTGAATAAAACAAAAAAGTTGTTCATTATCACAATTTACTAATATTTACAAACCTAGAACCCTAACTGCAGTTTTTCTGATTGTTCTGGTGACCTCTGATGGTGAAAATTATTAATTTTTAACAAAGTTAAATTTGTCCATTATTTTTTGTTTTTTTGTTCATTATTTTTTATTGTTCTTTTTTGTTTTTTATTTTATTTCTTCCCTTTTCTTTTTTTCTTTTTCTTTTTTTTACAAACCCTTGTGTCAAGGGCTGACTTTTTTTTTTTTATTAGTTGAAATTTTAAGTTTTATTGCATTAAATGAGAAAAGTTACATGATTTCAATTTATCTGAATTGAACATTTAAAAACATATTTTAAGTAAATAGAATTAAATAACATTCTTGTTTCCCTTTTGTACCTCAACTCCTCCCAGAGACCCCCCCCCTTCAATACCCACAATATCTTTTTTTGTCATACGCTTTAAAATTTATAAAATATTATAAAAATAAAAATGAGTATTATAAAAATTGTTTGATATAAAACAACAATCAATTTAACAGTCTTATATAGATGCTTGTCTACGGCAATACTGAAAATACATGTTTTTCTCAATACAAATTTTAAATAACTCCAAACGTATTAACTGTATATTTCAAAATAATACATCACTACTAATATTTTCTTAAATGAACATAAATATATAAAGTATTTTTGTTTGTTTGTTTTGTATTTAGTAGAGCTTAAAATCTTGGCTCTTACTGTGGTAACTTGATTCAAGAGTTATAAGCGTCAGTCTCAATCATTGTTGTTCTCTTACAAGCCCCCTCCCAATTTGTCTACATTTCTTTTGGTTATATAAATACTTTAAAAATATGTAAACTGTTCTGAAAACCATAGTATAGTGTAAAAACATGAAATAAACAATACTACTAATAGAGAGACTGAGATAGAAGCAAGATCTCAAGACCATTATGTTGTATACAGCAAGACATTGTCACGAACAAACAAGCTGAAAGTGTGTATGGATTGTATAATATTGGACCTATTTGTCCAACTACCAAATTAGAGAGACCATTGGATGACAGTCAACAAATTTCTAATTCCTCATATTTTTGGATTTCAATCGATTATTTCATATTAAGATATTAAGAAAAAGTAATTGTTACTTCCTGTTGTTTTTGTTGTAAGAGGTAGAACTGGGTGTAGTTTTGCTCCTTATGTTGATGTTTTCTATCTATTATCCTTTGTAGGGCTGGATTTGTGGAAAGATACTGTGTAAGTTTTGTTTTATCATGGAATTTTGTTTTCTTCATCTATGGTAATTGAGAGTTTTGCTGGGTATAGTAGCCTGGGCTGGCATTTGTGTTCTTGTAGGGTCTTGTATGATAGCTGCCCAGGATCTTGTAGCTTTCATAGTCTCTGGTGAGAAGTTTGGTGTAATTCTGATAGGTCTGCCTTTATATGTTACATGACCTTTTTCCCTTACTGCTTTTAAAATTATTTCTTTGTTTAGTACATTTGGTGTTATTATTAGTATGTGACAGGGGGAATTTCTTTTCTGGTTCAGTCTATTTGTAGTTCTGTAGGCTTCTTGTATGTTCATGGGCATCTCTTTCTTAGGTTAGGGAAGTTTTCTTCTATACTTTTGTTGAAGATATTTACTGGCCCATTACATTGGGAGTCTTCACTCTCTTCTATACCTATTATCCTTAGGTTTGGTCTTCTCATTGCATCCTGGATTTCCTGGATGTTCTGGGTTAGGATCTTTTTGCTCTTTGCATTTTCTTTGACTGTTGTGTCAATGTTTTCTATGGTGTCTTCTGCCCCTGAGATTCTCTCTTCTATCTCTTGTATTCTGTTGGTGATGCTTGCATCTATGACTCCTGATTTCTTTCCTAGGTTTTGTATCTCCAGAGTTGCCTCTCTTTCTGATTTCTTTATTGTTTCTATTTCCATTTTTAGATTCTGGATGGTTTTGCTCATTTCCTTGACCTGTTTGATTGTGTTTTCCTATAGTTCTTTAAGGGATTTTTGTGTTTCCTCTTGAAGGGCTTCTAGCTGTTTACCTGTGTTCTCCTATATTTCTTTGAGGGTTCTATTTATGTCTTTCTTAAAGTCCTGTGTCATCATCATGAGAAGTGATTTTAGATCTGAATCTTGCTTTTCCGGTGTGATGGTGTGCCCAGGACTTGCTATGGTGGGAGTATTGGGTTCTGATGATGCCAAGTAGCCTTGGTTTGTGTTGCTTATATTCTTATGCTTGCCCCGAACCATCTGGTTATCTCTAGTGCTACCTGCCCTTGCTAAATCTGACAGGAGCTTGTCCTTCCTGTGATCCAGGTTGTGTCAGAACTCCTCAGAGTCAAGCTGTCTCTGGGATTCTAGGATTCTGGGATCCTGTGACCCTGGGCTTGTTAGAGCACCTGGGAGTGAGTGGAGCTTCCTCTGGGTGTTGTGGGATTGGCTGCAGAACTTGCGCCCAGGGTCTGATCAGGGCACTGGCTGGCCCAAACAGACCCAAAGCAACCTGAGCCACTGGGCTGGCGGAGTTCCGGCATCCTCCTGGTCCCAGTCACTCCAGGTAATGGACAGATGTTGGGTCCTCCTCACCTCTGATCCTGGGCATTGAGGGCTGACTTTCAATAGATCACAATGAGGGAGCTGCTCTGCTACCCCCGACCCAGAAGCAAGTTGTCTAGGAATGGTTCGGCAGGTTACCCCCTTTCCTGCCTCACTCTGTTTCCCTGGACCAATGGCTTTCTGTACCTCCACCCCCCAAGCCCACCTGCCCCGACGCCCGCCATTTTCCTTTTATTATAATTTTTCTAAGAAATTCCTTCTTAAACTCAATTCCTGGGTTTAAAGGACACTTGACCATGTTTTCTAGTAAGAAATTATTTCTGAGACAGTCTTCCTAAGAGCCTAAACTAGTGTGTAAGAATTATGCCTGAAGTTATTCTTACTTGTAGCTTATTTACTCCTTGTAATATTAGTTTGTGTTTTGTCATTTTATTCCCTAAAAACTTGTCTATTGACTTCCACAATATTCACCATTTATAGCTTAAGCTTTACATTTTCCTTACGTCCAACCTGCTCCTTTGTAATAAAGAAATTCCTTGTCTTGTCGTTTCTATTGAGTGGTGTGTGGTAAGCCACATTGCAAACCTACTCGACTTTTTCTCTTTAAACTCTGAGATTTTAGTCCTTCTCTCCCTGTATCCCATCCCTACTACATCTTAAGGAAAATTGGTTTTGCCTTACTGTTCTTTTTCATTCTCTGTAGCCTATGGCTAACTCTCTCTGTGTGTTTGTGTGTTTGTGTGTGTGTGTGTGTGTGTGAGAGAGAGAGACAGAGAGAGAGAGACACAGAGAGAGACAGAGAGAGACAGAGAGACAGAGACAGAGATACCAGGTCCCCAGAGTACTAAACAGGAAAGTGAACACCTTCTATCCCTGCTTTCCTTCTTTTCTTCTTTTTCTTGATTCCATGCTCTTTTATCTCTTTAACCTTACAACTTAAATACCCAATAAGCCATGGCCAACTGACCAGTATGTGTTGTACACTGGTTTTTCAGTGCTCTGACTGAGAAAATCTGGTCCACTCAGCTGTGGCACTTGGGGAAAGGGATTATTTTAGAGATGGCAATTATTTTCTGAGAAGGGTGTGTAAGCTAGAAAAAAATTACATATGTTTAAACTCAATAACTTTCTTTTGATTATAGAACAAAGTGGATCTTCCATTTTTTTGGCCTTTGTAAATCCTTTTAGACCTTTCTTTTTATCTGTCTTAAGCTAGGACATATTAAACTATTTGCAGATGTGTGAATTACTTTTTTTTGTACTTTCGTGTCTGTACATATAATCTTCTAATTTTGAGAATACTAATGTCTATCTTCATGAGTAGTATTTGCTAAATTGGACAGTCTTCTAACTCTACCTCAAAACAATTATATTCATGTAGAATGAGAAAGTTAAGTCTTCCCACTTTCCCTCCTCCATGTTGTCCTTCTTTGACTGGGTCTTACTATGGAGTACAGGCTCATGTTCTTACTTCAGCTTCCCAAGAACTGAGATGACAGGAATACATGACCATACTTTTATGAACTAGTAAATTTAGTGAATTAGCCATTTGGCTTTTATAACCATTTGCAAAATAAGTTATTTCCAGTTTTAAGGTTCTGTCATTGAATATATTCTGTACAGTGATTGGGTGACATGTTACTACCATTTTACTCACTTGATGTCCTTGCACCTAACATACTACTTATGCTCAACAAATGCTCAAAATAAGTAATATAATTGTTTTTAGTCTTCTTACCAACCCAACATATTTCTCTAAAGTTTTAAAATCTACTCTCCTTGTTGACTACGCTAGATATCTGGGTTTTTTTATTTAGTTACTATCGTAGCCTCTAAAATTGACTCCTGTACTAACACTTTTGAAATCGTTTACTTCTTCACTACTGTCTTGATATTCTACTTTCACCTCTTTACTCTTTCAGCTACTCATAAGGTACCTGACATATAGTCGATGCAATTCTTCCCTCATCAGGAATAAATTGTAAGATAGTTTCATTTTGCAGAGCATGGTGTCACACTCTCTAATCCTGTAGCAAGGGTATTGGAATTTGAGGGTCAGCTCAAGCTAGATAGTGAGACCGTATGTTACATGCTGGCCTAATATCTAGATAATTGATCATACTTTATAGATTATTACCCCCTCTTTTGTCTTATAGAGGGAGAAGATAGTGAAAATAACTATCTTAACATGGAAATATTTCCATGACGATCTTAACTTAAAATAATAGCAAGCTGAGTTTGTGTGCATGAATGTTTGAAATCTTCTGTAATGAATTTGTAGGATGGGGCATTTATTGAAAAATTGACCATGCTGACTTTATTTGTGCTTTACAAATACTGAACTGTACCACCACTTGCAGACTCCATGGATCTGCTTAAATAAATTCATAGCTTGCTTTTTTGATTTCCCAGAGACTTTGAGATATTTTATCAATTTGAAGTAAGATTGTATATAGCTACAAAGTACAGAACGTTCTATACATTTTTGTACTATAGAAAAAGGTTTGTGGCGATATTCTAAATTACTAAATAATATGAACTCTATAACTGAATATATTTGTTCTTTGTTGTGTAAATTATACTTAATTACCCAGTATTTCCATTTTCTTTCTACATAAACCCTATCTTTGTATTTCAACATCAAGAGAAAGTGTTCATTTTACTATAAATTTGTTCTAGTTTGAGTTTTTACTATGTTAAAACCTCATAGAAACTGCACAAAATTTCTTTTTTCTTTTCTTTTTTTTTTTTTTTTTTTTTTGAGACAGGGTTTCTCTGTGTAGCCTTGGCTGTCCCAGAACTCACTCTGTAGACCAGGCTGGCCTCGAACTCAGAAATCCGCCTGCCTCTGCCTCCCAAGTGCTGGGATTAAAGATGTGTGCCACCACTGCTGGGCACAAAATTTCTATACTTACAGTTGGTTTGCCCTTTTTAAATTTTGTCTTACAGAGGCTGGAGAGATGGCTCAGCAGTTAAGAGCATTTGTTGTTACTACCTACATAATGGCTCATAATGCCAGTTTCAGGGTATCCAGCACCCTCTTGTGATCTTCATGGTCACCAGATATGCAATTGGTGCACATATATACAAATGTATGTATATACATACGTACATACGTACATACGTACATACAAGCAAAATACTCATAAAATAAATAAATCTCTAGAGTAAACTAAATAAAGAATTGTCTTATACCTAATGGGAGATCTTAATATTACATATAAAGCATGCACTTTGCTTCATCAAGTTGCTAAAAAGACAGACTCATTAAGGCTGGCACAGTAGTGGGTCTTTGTTTTATTATATTAATTATACTACAGTTATTATAAATAACCACTAGAATTGGTTAGAAAGTTTATCTTATACAAAATGAAGAGAATCAGGTGGAAAATATTAATAGTAATATGTTGTATTTATAATGATGTATTTACAAAGTACTTGTGCATTTTTTGTACATGATCATTGTAGTTTTTTTTGGTGACAGGTCTTTGTTTTGTGTAGCTTATGTTGTGATTCACTGTGTAGTCCAGGCGGGTCTTGAACTTGTTTCTGTCCTCTTGCCTCAGTTTTAACTGTTTGGATTTCAAAAGTGAGCAGCTGGCTGCATTCTTAAACTGCCCTTAATTAGGGTTAAGAGTTAATTAGGCCCAATCTGCAGGATTGGACATATCTAGTCAGTGTTACCTTTAACCTGAATCTCTTATCTTTTGGCTCCTCAATCTCATTACAGTTTTCTATATAATTCTATTATTATCTATCACATTGTAGAGGTTTTTTTTTTTTGTTGATCTGTAAAACCCCTAAATTTTCAAGGATATATATTCTAGTCTGGTTAATTTTTAGAGTTTTTCAAAACACCCAAATGTTTAAAAATTTCAAAGATACTAAAAATGATTGCAAAAAATTAATCTTTTGTCAGGAGAATTGAAAATGCATCTGTAAATTTGTCACCTAGTCATGATAGTACTAAAGTCTTTGATATAGTTAATATTAACATTAAAATTATATTACCTTTATTTAAAGTTTATATAAAATTTAAAATTCTTTTGAAGAAGTTATTACAAATGAAGTTGGAAGATGTTTTCTATATTTATAAATTAAATTATGTGTACATTAAAAGAGGCCAGACCTGTTACACAGTATACAGATTTGCAAAGCAGTTTATTTGGCTCATGATTCTGGTAGCTGTTGGCTTTGTACAGGACAATTCCAGTGTCCTACGAGGTGATCCTCCAGGTTCAATCCCAGCTCAGTTGGGATGGTAAGGAAGCAGAAAGGGAGTCTGGGAGCCTGCAGAAGGGGAGCATATTTGGAGTGGACTAGTTCTTTAACAATCATCATCTCATTATTCACAGGACACAGAAGGCCCACTTCATGACTTTGTTTACTGTCCTGTAGGCCACCCCAACATTACCCACTAGGCCTAAGTTTCTAGCACATGAACCTTTGGGAGACAGTTCAAACTATAGCAGGGGCAAATATCTTTCAGTGATATACTCTTTTTAAATTAAAATGACATTTTAAAGCCTAGGAGTAAATTCATTTTCACTTGGCATCTAAGAAGCCTCCCTAAACTATTTAAAAAATAATCTTGAGAATTTTATATAAATGTGCAATGAAATATTATATCCACCCTCCATTTTCCCTTCCAGTATCCCAAATATCTCCCAATGTACCCCTCTCCCAATTTGTAAGCCATTGTTTTTCTTTTTTTGGTAGTATCTTAACTCTCAGTGATTCTAGCATTTCAGAATTAGGTATAGAATAATAAGGAAAAGGATGTTATTTTCTTGTCTATGTTAATTTTATCCTGGCAGATGCAGTCTTTTTCTTGATGGTGTTATTTCCATCCTTACCCTCAACTTTTCCCTTCTATCATCTTTAAACTTGAGAGCCATGTTTTTTGTTGTGCCTATCCACTAAAATTGTGTTTTAAGGAAGGGAAGTTATTGTATGCAATTTCATTTTTGTTTCTTGTTATTCCTGTTGTTCAATATGTGACATGCTAAAAGCCAGCTCTATTGCCATTGCCCTAAAACCAACAAAACAAAAAATTACCAAGCAGTAGGAACTCCTCTGAAATTCAGCTTTGGTTTTTTTATGTCACCTAGACTTGGACCTCCTGAAAAAACCCACTATTCTGTCCAGCTGAGCCTGGCACTTAATGATGTATAGCCTGATACATCATTAGACATCGTAACTGTGTGTTTGTATTTCTTTGAATACGTCTGGCATTTCTACCCATAAAAAGCACTTCATTTCCTTTGGTGACTTTAGATTTTTGTTACACTTTCTGTCAGAAGTGCTTTCTCAAATTAGGAACCCAGGTGAGCCCCTGAGTAGGTAATAGCTAAATGTGAAGGCTTGAGACATTACTGTGCACTGCTGAAGATGTTACAGATGCTGAATATAAATGTCTTTAAATTGGTGCAATAGTATACTTTTTTAATAATTAATGTGGGTTTTTGGAACTTTATACTTATAAACATTTGAATTTTTAAAAAAACTTTCGTGTTGTGTTTTAAATCGCAGTACCCTGGAGGCAGAGGCAGGCAACTTGATGAGTCTGTGGCCAACTTGGTCCATGTGGGAGTTCCAGGCCAACCAGGGGTGCAGCGTGAGACTGTTTCTCAAAAAACCAATCACCAGAAAACCCACTGTGGATATTTGTACAAAAACACATATATTTATTCTATAAGGCTCTGCTTCAAAACTAATTTCTTTTTTATCTTTATACTTTAGTAATTTTTTTGTTAACTAGGACACTAATATAGCTTAGGGCTACAGGGTCAAAATTATTTTTTTTAATTTTTATTAGATATTTTCTTTATTTATATGTCATATGATTTCTCCTTTCCCAGTTTCCCCTCCAAAAAACAAACAAACAAAAACAACAAGAACAAACCCCTTTTGCCTCCCCCCTCCCCATGCCTGCCACCCCACCCTCTCCCACTTATTGGCCCTGGCATTCCCCTACACTGGGGCACAAAACCTTCACAAGGCCGAGATCCTTTCCTCCTATTGATGATCGAATTTGCGGTCCTCTACTATACACATGCTGCCAGAACATTCAGTCCCACCCTGTATAGTCCTTGATTGGTGGTTGGGTCCCTGGGAGCTCTGAGGGTACTAGTTAGTAATTGTTGTTCATCCTAAGGGGCTGCAAACCCTTCAGCTCCATAGAACCTTTCTCTAACTCCTTCATTGGGGACCGTGTACTCAGTTCAATGAATGGCTGTGAGCCCCTACATCTGTATTAGTCAGGTATTGTCAGAGCCTCTCAGGAGATAGCTATATGCTTGTCCGGAGATAGCTATATGCTTGTCCTTCCTTCAGTCTCTGCTCCATAGTTAATCTCTGCCCCTCCTTCTGTGGGTATTTGATTCCCCTTTTTAAGAAGGAATGAAATGTCCACCTTTTAGTCTTCCTTCTTCTTAAGTTTCTTGTGGTTTGTGGGTCGTTCTTCCTGTATTCCAAACTTCTGGGCTAATAACCACTTATCAGAGAATGCATACCATGTGTGTTCTTTTGTGATTGGGTTACCTCACTCAGGATGATACTCTCCAGATCCATCCATTTCCCTAAGAATTTCATAAATTCATTGTTTTTAATAGCTGAGTAGTACTCCATTGTGTAGATGTACCACAGTTTCTGTATCCATTCCTCTGTTGAGGGACATCTGGGTTGTTTCCAGTTTCTGGCTATTATAACTATTTCCACCAGTACATCTTGTCTTCAAGGGAGATAACATGTAGAGCTGTTATCTCATGTTCTGAGTGTCTTGTGACCTGTCTAAGGCTGTTTGGCCGCTAACTTTTTATTTTTTTATTGGCAGGGTATAGCTAATGTGTAGCTATTAACATTTAAATAAGTGGAATTTAATAAAAGTACTCAATAGCCACATTTGGCCAGTGGCTGTTATTGGATAGCATCAGTTTTACTTGTCGTACAATATTTTGTCATAGAAATTATATAGAACTGTTCTAGAAAAGAATTAATTGATTTATGTCAATTTAGATGAGACAAAAAGTCCCTTATAGATTATATTTCTGCTTACCCTTGAAGTAATGTGTTAGTATTGCTTGAAAATAAGTTACTCAATTTAAAAATGCTTTCCTAAGCCAGATAGTACCATACACCTTTTTTTGAGACAGGATTTCTCTGTGTAGTCCTGGCTGTCCTAGAACTCACTCTGTAGACCAGGCTGGCCTTGAACTCAGAAATCCACCTGCCTCTGCTTCCCAAGTGCTGGGACTAAAGGCGTGCGCCACTACCGCCCAGCTAGTACCACACACCTTTAATGCCAGTACTCAGGAGGAAGAGACAGGCTGATCTTTGTGATTCTAAGGCCAGCCTGTCCACAGAGCTAGTCTCTGACAGCCAGTGCTACACTGAAACCCTGTTAGAAAACAAAATAAAACAAAACAAAACAAACAAAAAATGCTCTCCTAGCCTGATTTCTTATGTTTTTACAGTCCAACTGAGAAGTGTCAATGTTAACAGTTAGCTTATTGTTTTGTTATTTTGGTGTCTCAAGGTGGGATTTCTCTGTGTTGTCCTAGGTGTCCTGAAACTCACTCTATAGATAGACCAGGCTGGCCTTGAACTCAGAGATCTGTGTGTCTCTGCCTTCCAAGTACTGAGACTAAAAAGGCATGCAAAATCATCACCTAGCTGAGTATTATATAAATGTTAATATAATAATTTCAGATGAGAAGGAAGTTACATATTTTAGGTTTAGTATATTAAGATATAAACTCAAGGATTCTTTTGTTTTGAAAAATAGTATGGATAGTATAGAAAAAATAGTATGAATCTGATGTCATTTATAGCCATTTTCTTGGTTAAGGGAATAGGTGCTAGGTTCTTTGAGGAATTACAGGATTCATATCAGGTATGGAAAACATCAGGTAATAAGTAATCATTTGTTTAGAAAGAAAGGAAAGAAAGAAAAGAAAAAAAACTTATTTGAAACAGCAAGCGCTGAAGTCATTAAAATGTTTCTAAACCAGAATTTCATAGTTGGCTCTTTGAATATTAGCATTTTATCTGATTATACTTGTAGCAGCTTTTTCTTTCTATATAAGCAAGAGTATAATTCACTTAGTAATTTAGAATACATGCTGTCTACCTTTGCACTCAGATATGAAAAATGAAGTGTCATCAGATTAAAGTAGACCCATTATCATTTCACTTGTCCCCAGAGAAGCTGTTGCTATTATCCAAAGTTGTATTGTTAGGATTGGTGCATTTGAGTGACTCACTTCTTGCCCAGGCAATGCCAACTAAACACCAAATGAAAAGTTTTTTATTCAGGACTTTTATTTGAATTAAAAGAGCAATTAAGGGCCTTCATTGTTAAAAGAAAATATATATCTAAATGGAGCCATAAAGCACACCACTTATGGCTCAGAAAATGAATATGAACCAACCCTGTTATTTAATAAGTAATGTGTAAATGCCCATACAGTATAGAGCTAAAGTCAGAATTCATAGGCAGTTCATCAGTTGAAGGTAAGTTTGATGGATGCCTTCTGGGAATGACAGTGACTGAGGAACTGATTAAGTGCATAGAAAATCAGTAAGTTGCAGCCACTCTTGAGCTGTGGTCATTTGTTTCCATGTTACTGCTTTTCAAGACTGTTAAGCAAACAACATGTGCTGGTAGAACTACATTTACTATTATAGTGATTAGTTGCTATTAAATCAAATGTTTGCTGGGCACAGACTCATGCCTGTAATTCCTGCATTTGGGAGGCTGGGATAGGAAGGTTGCTTTGAGCTTCAGGTCTGCTAAGGCACTGTAGTGAAACCCTGTCTCAAAGGGAAAAAACAAATCCAAATACTTTATAGTACTTAGCATTGCCAGGTATGCTAAGAACTGATCTGTTGAAAGAAATGGACCTGGCCATTTACCATTAGAACTACATTGCTCAGCAGCAGTGCTTTTTGTGCTTGAAAACCACTAAGCACACTTGTTAGCCACTTTAAATTGAAAGTTAAATTACATAGACAGACATGTAATTAACACTACTAACCTAGACAATGGTGCTCTCAATTCTAAGTTCTCTTCCTGAGACAGTCATGAAAAGCTACTGGTTAAGATTTAAACAGCAGGTTGGAGGGATGACTTAAGGGGCTAAGAGCACCTGCTGCTCATGCAGAGGATATAAACATGGTCCTTAGCATCACCATTAAGTGGTTCAGTCCCTGAGGATCTGTTGCTGTTTCCTGCCCACCGTGGACACTGCATGCACACACAACACACATACTCATAAATTTAAAACATTTAACTTGCATATCTGAGGAGCAGTAAGTCCAAGGGGAATGAGGTAGTGAGAACTAAGTACATGAAAGCAAGAAAGGAAAAAAGGGGGTTGTATTCGCAAAAAACAGCAACATAGATACACATTTTGAAAAACAGCTGTGCTTTATTTTGTGTCCTTGCTTAACTCTGCTTGGTAGACCACCACATCTTACCACTGCTCCTCTCTGGGATGACAGCTTAAGTTGAGCACCTACAAAGAAAGGCGATTGAAACTCAGCAGCTTGACTTTTCATGGTGGTTTTGTTTTCATTTTTTTAGCTTCCACTGGATGGAGATTTATTCAGTAATTTTTTGCTTTGTTCTTCAAATTATGTTTAGTTCTATAGTGTTGCTTTTGCAGTTTGAAATATTTTGTTCTTAGGAATAAAAGCTATGTTCTTTTAAGGATCTGTATATCTTTTAAAAAGTAAGGCTGGATATGATGATACATACCTTTAATCCCAGCACTTGGGAGGTGGATTTCTGGGTTCCAGGCCAGTCTGGTCTACAGAACAGAACAGAGAAACCCTGTCCTGCAAAAAAAAAAAAAATATCTAAAACAAAAAATCTTGAATTAGAAAGTCTGACTAATGATCCCGTGTTATTCTGTGTAATTGATTTATTTAAGATAAATTTGTTATTAAAATGTCTATGGGAGAGCATATATCTGATCATCTTATGTAAAAATAAAATGACAGTTACTTCCATGTATTACTATAAAATCTATGGCATGTAAAAGTTTCATGATTTAAATTACTACTTTCTTATAGGTATTTTAATTATCACTGAACACCTTTTATGTATCACACATGTGTTGATTTTAATTTACAATAAAAGTAAGAGGTATTTGTTAATTTCTGTTACTGATTTTTTTATATGAGCTGTAGAGATACCTCAGTTGTTAAAGGCTAAGCTCATGACCAAAAATACAAAAATAATCATATAACACTAATGCCTTCCTTCTGTCTTGTTAGTTTACTGTACAAATTAATTGAAATGTAACTTTATCTATTTTATGTAATTGATCTTAATGAACACTCTCACTATTGTTGCTGTCTCACTTTTTTTATTGCTGTGTTAAGACACTATGACCAAGCATACAGTTTCAGAGTGGGAGGTCATGACCATCATGATGGGGGATGGAGCACATTTTGCAGGCAGTCATGGCACTGCAATGGTAACTGAGAGCTTATATCCTGACCCACAAGCATGAGGCAGAGCTAACTGGCAATTGCATGGACTTTTAAAACCATAGAGCCCACCCCCAGGTGATACCACCTTTAACAAGGCCATACCTTCCAGTCTTTCCCAAACAGCTCCACTAACTGTGGACCAAACATTCAAATATATGAGCCTATGGGGGCTATTCTCATTCAAACCACCACACTTAACAAACAGTCCTTATCCATACAGAACTGCTGAATAATTCTTTTTAAAATCAGAAGTTATCTTTTAATGGATGATATGACCGTTACTTTCATGTAATACTATAAAGCCTAAGGAATGTAAAAGTTTCATGATTCAGAGATTCAAGACTCACTGTTTTTTATTAAGAATTATTTTAATTAGGACTTACTTTTATATATGCATATGTTGCTTTTAATTTGCAATAAAAGTAAGAGATATTTATTAATTTCTGTTACAGATTTTTATAACGAGGCACAGAGAGATGAAGTTATATGCCCATATTACATGATAATTTAGCCCAGTTGGAATATAGAAATAGTTCTGTGTAAACCTAAGATAATATTCTTTGTTCTGTTATTTTATATTTTAAATGATAGTGGGTGTTTACATATTTTGAAGTATTTTCTTCCATCTCAGTGTGATTTGTAGAGTTCTGGAAAGCATGGAGTATTAGTGTATAGGCCCATGACATTTGAGGAAAATGTCAATTTAGCTTGCTATCATTTTACAGTCAGCAAATGAGACTTGGACAGAGTCAGTGATTTGTACACTGGGTTTGTTTCATTTTTTACCTAATAATATTTGGCATAATTTAAAAGAGGTAAGTATTTATTTGGCTAACTAATCTGGAAGTTCTAGGCTAAGATCTGCTAGATGATAGTTGCAGGGAGCATGTAACAGAATAAACTACTGGCCTCGTGTTTAGGAAACTACCGAAGAAACAGAAGGAAACTAAGGTTCCCCAGTGCCTGGCAGGGCATGCTATCTATCACTTACCAAAAGACCTTTCTGCGAGGCACACCTGCCCGTAGCATCCCCTGTGTGACTAGGCCTTTGACACTTTGACACTTAGCCAAACCACAACATCATCATTGCCAAGAACACTAGCACTAGAATATATTTTATTTTTAATTTTCTAAAAAAATTTTATGTGCAGTGGTATTTTGCATATATGTATGTTTGTATGAGGTTGCCAGATCCCCTGATACTGGAGTTAGAGAGAGCTGTGAGCTGCCATGTAGGTGCTAGAAACAGAACCCAGGTTCTCTGTAAGTACAGCCAGAGCTCTTCTTAACTGTTGAGACATCTGTTCAGTCCCAATACCTTGATTTTATTAATATGGAGAAAATATTACTGTCTAAATAAGTCACTGAAAAGAATTGAAAAAGGTTTTCTTTCTAAAGTGCTCTTTATATATATGTATATACATATTTACATATGTACATAGCAAGCCATATATGTTTAAATATGTAGTTAGACTTTTTGACATACTTTCGTACTTGTTACTGTAATCAATATAATGAAAATGTCCTTTAAAGAATTTTTTTATAATCATTTGTAATCCTATGTTCCTGCCATTATTTTCTTTGTCTCAGCTTCTGGCAATTTATGCTTTCTGCCTCTATCCATTCTTTTTGTATTCTCTAGAGTTTATCTGTGGAAAAAAAAATCAATGTAATTTGTGCGTTGCTAGGGGCCTGGAATTCATACAACTACTGATTTTAAGAATATATCATGTTCTTGAATGTATTAATAATTTACTTTTTTGTTGAGTAAGATTTTATTGTGTGGATTGTGCTGGAATTCATTTATCTCATAGGCAGTCTAATTATTGGTAGGTTTGGAATATTAATACAAACTTTTTTTTTAAAAAGACTTATTTATTTATTTATTTATTTATTTATTTATTGTATATGAGTATACTGTAGCTGTCTTCAGACACACCAGAAGTGGGCATCAGATCCCCATTACGGATAGATGTGAGCCACCATGTGGTTGCTGGGAATTGAACTCAGGACCTCTGGAACAGCAGTCGATACTCTTAATTGCTGAGCTGTCTCTCCAGTCCTAGTACAAGCTTTTTTATGTGTAGTTTATTGATTTATTGTGATAAAATCAAAGTGACACTGTTTTCAGTTTTATCTAAGGAAATGTGTTTATCTAAAGGACTTAGCAGCAATATATTTCTTAACTCATTTATACCTACATTGTAAATCTTCATGTTTGTGTTATGGTTATAGTATTTTTGGTTATAGTATTATATATAAATGGGTTATAGTATTTTTCCTGCTACAAATTATGACATGACAAAACCTTTTGTGTTTTACATATATTCTCCCTCTTTCTCCCCAACCTCCACATGCACACGCGCACGATCCCCCCCCCAACACACACACTGAGTTCAGTACCTTTGTGTCTGTCTGATAGACAAATGCTGTACTGCTGAGCAGTTCTCATTCCTATATGTTCTCATTTTCAGTTTATTACTTATCTCGATGGAATTGCAGGTTCTACAAAGCTAAATACTGTCAAGTTAATCGCACAATTACTGCCAAACTGCTCTTTATACTATAGTTTCTTTTTTACAAGGTTATATTTTAAAGGTTTCCAATTATTTGGGTGAAAGGATGTACTGTTAATTGTATCTCCCTGACTATTGCAGAGAACTGTTTTTTCATTCACTTAGTGCCTATTCTGGATTAATTTTATATGAGTTACATGGTTGTATTTTCCTAGTCAAAATATTAAGGGAAGACAATTTTTAATCTTACATTATGCCAGAACAGTAGATAATGACAAAAGTAACCTGTATAATTTAAAGTGTAAATGTTCTTTGCGGGGGGGGGGGGGGGTTTCTATCATTGTTGCTGCACTTCTCTTTTGTGTTTGAAGGAAACCTTACTAATGTTCAGTAGCTTATTGGATATGATATTATTCTGCCCTCTTCCCAAGTGTGTTTTCTTATGTGTGCTGGAGACTGAAGCAAAGGTTGTGTTCGTGCTCAGCAAACAGTCTACCACAGAGCTACATTAGCCCTGGTTTTTGGTTCCCACCAGTGGTGGCCTACCGGTTATTCTCTAATTCGGTTTGTGTGGTTGAACCTGTTAAACCTGTACTTCTTGTATTATATGAATAAGAATAAGGAAACAAGCTGTGGGTATTAGCAGGTTCTCTATAGGTTTTTCTTGTTTAACTTCTCCTACAATGGAATGTGACATATTTGAAACTTTACTCTGTATCTGTTTAATGATACAGTATATTAATAGCCCGTGTGACTTTTCTTTTGAGTATTGCTTCTGGAAAAGTTGATAGGCTAGTGTGATTCTTTTTCTTCCTTGCTACTTTTAAGTATGTTAATTTTATGTAACTGTTTCTTCATTCATTTAAGCAATCCCTACAAACATCTGCTGTATTCAAAGTATTCTGAGGCTTGATCATATAATAATTAGCAACATATTTTATAGTAACCAGTATATTTTCTTTTCTCATGAAGATTAAAATACGACAGATAGTTGTTGAGTAATTAAATAATTAGGCAAGGATAGTGGGACTTGAAGGCAACCATGGATCACACTTTTTTTTTTTTTTTTTTAATTTTTTTTCTTTTGGTTTTTCGAGACAGAGTTTCTCTGTGTAGCCCTGCCTGTCCTGGAACTCACTCTGTAGACCAGGCTGGCCTCGAACTCAGAAATCCGCCTGCCTCTGCCTCCCAAATGCTGGGATTAAAGGCGTGCACCACCACTGCCCGGCCATGGATCACACTTTTAAGAGTTGCTTAAAGTGAGATAGTGAAGAGGAAAAAAGGTATGCAGTCCAAATTGCCACTAAAGAAAAAAAAACATTGATTTCTGGTTTCAGAACACTGTAGTAGTATAAGTTTTTTAACAAAATGAGAATTGATATTGGGAATACACATACCATTCTAAAAATGTTACTGAGTAAAAATGATATAGGTGTATATAAACATTTGACTGAGTATAAACATTATGTTGAGACTTAAATTTATGATTTATTAGACTGTGTATTTTTTTCCTTAAGTAGACGTAAAAAAATTAACCTAGGTCTTAAATTGAGCAGTGACAAATCTTAGAAAACACTTTCTTTGCACATTACTCCTTTGGCTATAAGAATGTATAAAGATTTCTTGTAGAGGGAATAAAAAGTGGATAATGTAGAGTCTGGCTATCGATTGGATATTGAAGCGCAAAGGAAAGAAAGTATTAAAAGCTGATTCTAAAGGATTGACAATGGATGACTGAGGATTTCACCATCATTAACAGAAATAGGGAGATTTGGAAAGACTGAGGTGTTTGAGGCATGCTGGGTTAAAAAAATCCATAAAACTCTTATGTAGTGAGGAGTGTGCAGACAGCTAGAAGTGAGAAGCTGATGCTAGGAGTCAGGGTAGTTGAGTGTACTCCAGGAAGGCATTGGGTAGAATTGAACCTGCTGTTAGATAAGTTAGCCAGAGAGTTTAAATGTCAATAATTAGGAACAGTTGGCCTAAAATTTGAGTGTGTTTTTGGCAAAATCGTTATCTCTGCCTTGGTCTTTTCTTTTACTGTATACACATGGGTTTTAGTTGTGACTTGTCTTTCTATTGGATAATACTTAAGTATAAAGGTTATGGTTTTCTAAATAGATATTTATTGGATTAATCTGCAGAAAAATCGATAGCCGTGTAACCACTATGCTCTTACTGAGTTCAACAGTTTGTACTGCTATATATTAAAGGTGTAGTGGACAGTAGGAGCCAGATTTCTCACTGAATAAGAATTTACATATTAGGAAAGGGAGAAGATTAAAATAATTAATATAGCCATAGACATGATCTACATAGTCATAGATTGTAGTTGTGTATATCACTGTGAACTTGTGCTTAGCTTACAGTGTAGATTCTTTTCACCATTCTATGTCAGATGTCCAGGAATAGCATCTGTTACATATATTTTAGTCAGTATTTGTATGTATTTTTATATCAAGTATGTATCTTTTATTTTGGGGGAGGATTGTAGAGTTTGTATTTTCATAAAGATGGTATGTGGAAAGATGTTAAGAAAACTAATATTGCATTGATTGTTAATTTTTGTGTTATAGCAGTATTAACATCCCTCTTCTCAAATGGTGATACTTCCGTTGAGGTTCCATGAAAAGTAATTAGTTACAATTAATGAGACTACTTAGAACCTGAGTCAACCATAGCTTCACTCTCATGGGTCTTTTTTCTGCATACAGACATCCTGTGATTCTGAAAGAACATTAGGCGTTTATTCTGGTGGCCTGAGCTGAGTTCACTGATGCAGCTGTAGTCAGCTGGTAGCAAGCAGGAATGTCCACTGTGGGATCAGTGTCTGGCATCTCAGTCACAATAGCTGGGGCAAGCGGGGTACTTTGTTCTTTTCTAAGTGAACTCTGTCCATGTGGCACCTCTCATTTTCCAGGGCTCCCTGCTCGTGCTAGCAGAAGAAACTAGGTTTTATGTAACATTTAATAGTCACAATTTTGATGATAAACACCTTTGAGTCTTAAGGCCCACCTTGAAAATTTCCTGAATGCCATATTGCTGTTGCTTCTACCACATGCCTTTAGAAAGAGTGAGTCAAAGGCTACCCCAAAGAGAGAATGAAAGGAAGGAGGGTAATTCAGTGCCATTTGTATTAGTGTACTGTCCCTTCATAATGGCTTCCCTGCGTTTTTCTTAACACAGCTCTGTCATTTTGTTGCCAAATTCTTCCCTAAATTTTCATTTAATCAGAGTAAAAGCTTAAGATTTAAATTGGTAGATGAGGTCCTCCTGTGTATTTTCCTATAGTCAAATCAGTATTTATGATGCTGAAGAAAAGAAACTATCATAAATTATTTGTGTGGAGGAATGTAAATTAATACATTTGCTATGGCAGTCAATATAAATATTGAAAGTAGAATAGCCATGTGATAGTGTGCCTCTGAATACATATAGCTGAAGGACTGTAGGTTGATATACAACAGAGAATTCATCTTCTCTATAGCCAACGTTTAGTCAACATAGATGCTTGTAAGTGGATAAATGGACAAAGAAAATGCAGAATATGTACATAGTAGGCTTTTACTCAAGCTGCAAAGAAGAATTAAATTGTTATTTGCAAGAAAGTGGATAGAAGAGATTCTCATATTAAGTGAAATAAGACACACTCAGAAAAACAAATCTCGTGTTTTCTCTCATAATACCAAATCTAGATAAAAGAAGCACATATGCACACATACATACCACATGTATAAGACATAAAAATAGAGGAGGGACTGTTTAGAAGAGGCCAGGGATCAAGGACAAGGGTAGACAGTGTAGGAGTTGTATAGCAGATGAATTAGGATATCTAGAATTCAGCCTTTTTCTGCTCTGTCATTCATGATGAGTTGGCTTTTGTCCTATTTGTTCTTGTTCATTGTCACAAATGGTTGCTACATTTTCAAGTCTTAGGTCTGTATTCCAAGCAAAAGAAAAGAAGCTATGAATTCCACACCCAAGAAGGGTTTGGTTCTCTTTCACACGAATAATCTTTGTGGTTGTTTGTAGGTGCAAGAAAGGTTAGTAAAGTGAGAATCTTATCTGTATACTTGGATTCATCTAACCAAAATGAGTATTGTCTTAGTAAAGATAATTGGGGAGGGGGTAGGTGTTAGGAAGGAACCCAGTGCCCAGCACCGTCTGCTTGGTTCAGTGCTGTGTGCCAGGAACGGCACAGTTGCTGTGAAAGCATATTTCTTAGTCCTGGGCATAACCATTGTAAAACCCAAGAAACAGTATAGTAAAGTGGTGATGATAAGATTGAAGACATTGAAGCTTTTAGTGTGATTGGAATAGTACAATTTATGCATGACATTCAGAATGCATCTTTCATTGTGTTAAATTCTAACTTGGGCTTCTGTTAAATAACCATGTAGCCTGCATTTGTGGAAAGGTTTTGGAGCTGATTTTCATGTGTTTCTTCTTAAATAAATTGAACACTTTAGAAAAGGGTGTCAATTTATCTTTATATTTTCACTACTGAGTACTGTCTTTAATAAGTAGTTAAAAGCTAAAATATAGGAAAACCAGAGCCCTTTTTTCTGTATTAGCAAACTGGGAAAAGGAAAGGTTGTGGGATGCCATGTTTGTTTGATAGCTCCTAATGGGGCTACCATTTGAATGAGTGTTGGATTCGTAGTTGAGATTGTGCTTCTGAAGTATAAAAGGCTAGGGTGAAATAAGAGAGGAAGTCCTGTGTTTGCCAGTGTCACTGACTCAAAAGCCGTAATGCAAATCCGTTAGGTTAAGGTTAAGTAAATGAGTATTCCAAAGGGCCAGTCCTTAAGACACAGAAGAAAAGAGGACTGAAGTCAGAAGACCAGTGTGCTGAACCCAGCCAGGATTTCCTCAAACTCCAGTCAAGGGGATTAGACCAAATGGTCTAGTTTAAATTCTTGGAGCCAAGACGGCATGTAAGTCATGGTGCTCAGTGTTTTCATGGGTATTCTAACATTCCTTGGCATTTGTCAAGTCAGACTTTTATATTTCTGAAATCTAGAAAACGTAACAGCCTTGTCACTTCTCTGGGAACGTTGCCAGTGAGGTAAACATCCTTTCCTGTCTCCTTTAAATGAAGTACTTGGTCACAACTGACATTCTTAGTCTTCATTTTGTTTTTCAAATCTGGTCCTGTTCTTTTTTTCAATGTTTTCTTAACTGTATTATGAATTGTTGAAAGTATAATAAATTGCAACTGTCAATTTATGTTTTAGGCTAAAACCAGAATTTTTGTTCATAAAGTATATATTTGGTAAATATAGCTTTAAAAAAACAAAACACACATTTTTTTCATTTGAAGTACCTGACTGGCATATGATATGGCTACATAAGGAAGAATGTATAGTTTCATCTCCTACAGAAGAAATGTGTTGAATGTAAAAAGCTTTAAATAGCAAATACTTGGTATTACCATTATAAACTTAAATTTGTCAGAATTGAAATAAAGTGAATGTAGCTTTTGGTTTCTTCTAAATAATGTTCTTATTAGGCAGACTAGAAGAGTAGAAAAAAATATTTCCAAAAGCAGAGAGAATATATTCATTTTGGATGAACAGACTAAAAATACCTGTTAATATTTTGATCCAGAGATAATTGTGACTATTTCAATATCTTTTTCTCTTCTTATGTTAAGTATAACATTTGAAATAAAATTGTGTATACTTAGCAATATGCCAAGTTAGATATACTGTTGTGAGTGGGTTGATGAAAGCCATAAATATAAGAAATTTGTTTATTCTATAAGCTTTTGTGATGACACTTAAGTAGCATCCTGATTTTTTTATTGATGAAGATAAATTCTTTTATAGTTGTGTTTTTAGCTAACAATAATTACTATTTATTTTCTTCTGTTACATTTCTACAATTAGAATTACTACATAAAAAGAAATTGTAGGTTTCTATTTATATTAATGACTTTCTATTAAGGCTATTAGTCTTAGAGCTGTGTATAGTCAGCAGTATAATTTTTTTTTAAAATCTTTGCCAAATGAACAAAAATGGTAAAATCATCTTTGTCAAATGGGCAAAAAGGTGTAGTCTTTTTGACAAAGCAGCAGTTTTCTTTAATGAAAATAATTCAGGAACACTTTATTTCTATGTAAGGAATTTATTTTCCTCCACTGTCTGCTGCTATACTAATCACCTATTTCTAGTCTATTACTTAACCTATTTGCTTACGTTTTTAAATTTATTTTGCTTCTTTTGAACATCCTTGTAACTTTTACTTTGTCTATAATTAATTTAGTTGTTTTTATTGTCCTACCAATTAAAACCTCCTTACTTAAACTACATCATTTCAGCTTCAAGATTAGTCAGTGGAATTGATAATGAAAACCTTGTTAAAACAATTTTAGTCAATCATTTGGTAATATTGGACTTAGATTAGTAGCAATTTTTTTTTTTTTTAAAAACCACTTGAGTCTTTGCAAAGCAAAATAAAATTAGAATGTATGTAAGCAGCAAGCTTAGATGATTTTGATTAGAATGAAATGGATAAGCGTGCAGTTTCAGGGATAAAAGGTGGGAAGTATGGGCCTTCTTTATGTGTACTCAGCCATGGTGGATGATCTGCACAGCTGAGACTTTAACTGGATCTTTAAAATTAGCTCATGGACTCGATTTTTTTCTCTTCCTTTCATACTTTCAGAGCATATTAATGAATATATAAGGGGCTTTGCAAGCCAGGCAGTGGTGGCGCACGCCTTTAATTCCAGCACTTGGGAGGCAGAGGCAGGAGGATTTCTGAGTTCAAGGACAGCCTGGGCTACAGAGTGAGTTCCAGGACTGCTAGGTCAATCCAGAGAAACCCTGTCTCGAGAAACCAAAAAAAAAAAAAAAAAAAAAAAAAGTGTGTGTGTGGGGGGCTTTGCAATTAAGAGTTGGATCCAACTTTGTTTTTGTTTTTGGAAATCCAATCGAGGATCTAGGACATGCCAGACAACTCCCTGCCACTTTGTTTTTCCAGATAAGGTCTGACTATGTAGCTCAGGGAGGCCTTGAACTGCTGGCAGGCCAGTTAGTCTCAATTTTTCTGTCTTTGCCTCCCAGAGATGAAACAAGTATCAGCTTTGAGAGGCAGCCTGACATTTTATGGAGTTAAAAATGTTCTCAACTAGTGGATAAAAGCATGAAGCTAGTAATTAAGGTAGGCATAGTCAGTTCTCCCTGAACAGAAACTACTAAGGCAGAAGGATTTTTTACTAGTTATCTACTGTTTGTCAGTACCTAATTTAGTTGATTCAGGTTAAGAGTATTATTTCATTGCCTAGAAATGGTGCCTGGCATTATAATTGATTTTGGATTGGGGGATATTTTCACAGTTTAGCTAATTAAACACCTTATTTTGGTAATTGTAAATTCAAGAAAATGGGAATGGGAATAAAAAGGTAGTTACTGAAAGTCAGCTCTATGGAAAGAAGAGAGCTGACCTACTGTCGGTCGCAGTTCATACCTGACTTTCCAAGCTGGAATCCTGGGCTGCCTCTGAACTTTTGGAGTATACTTTTGTCAGAAAGACAGAAGTTGGTGTTCTTTGGGGGGCAGGGGGTATGTGATGTGGTGTGTGTGTGTGTGTGTGTGTGTGTGTGTGTGCACAAATTCTTTTAAGTGACAAATCTTTTTGTTGTTGTTGTTTTGTTTTAAAAGGTTTTATCTGCCAAATCAAAGCCTGCCCTCAAACCCCTCTTAACACACAGGAGAGTCATTTAACTCCTAGGGGAGAACACAGGCAGGAAATTCTTTCCCAGGAAGGTTGTCATGAACTTTGAAACAGAAAGTTACCCAGGCCAAGAAGGAGCTTGGAAGAAATAGTTGGAGGCAGAGAGGTGCTATATCCCAAAGGTGTAACGTGCATGGTGATGGAGCCAAGAAAAATTGTCTCTCAAAGTCATTTCCCATAGCTTTTTAATGTTGGAGTTTGGAGAATAATTTGAAAAGAAGTAAGAGTTGAAGTAATAATAATAATAATAATAATAATAATAATAATAAGCAAGGGCTTTCAAAGAATCAACATCAAATATGTGAGATGTTTTTAATCTTTATTTTAACAACCTTTAAAGCTGTTATATAAATGTTAAATTTTTGTTTCAATTTATGTTGTTACTGTATACCATGACTAAGTTGTTAAAACACAAATATTAAGATAATTGGACCTTAAAATTTACTAAATAGAACTGTTGGGTGTAATATTTTTTTTTTTTTTTTTTGGCCTGCAAAGAATGAGGAAAAAAATTACTGAAATGATAAGGATACCAGGAACCAAGAAATTTTAAGGGACTTGTGGCTTATTGCATAATATTAATTTAAGAACATGTTAAAGTAATTTCTGTGATATTATCTGGTGAACTTAAAAGAACTGGAATAAAAATACCTAGTGGAGTGGATTAAAGTCTTTTTTTGTCTAAAGTATTTTTTTGCCTCAGTCTACTTTACATAAGACTGTACAGTAGGCATTTCTTCTTCATTGGCAGTTGTCATATGGCTGGTGCTTTCAATACCCAACATAAGGTCAATTGAAAGCTAAAATGGCGAGGCTCACATTCGATGGTAAATTCAAAGGAACTGGAGATGTGGGGAAGTGGTAGAGAGCTTGGCTAGCATGTGAAGCACCTTGAGTTTTATTACCAGCATTCACTATGTAGTGAGTGAATGATTGATTGATTGATTGATTGATTGAATGAGTGAATGAATGAATACTGAAAAAACGTTATCAGTATTTTAGACCGGGAGGAAGATCATCCTAAATACACTTAGATAAAAATAAGAAACTTAAAGCCAATACGCTTATTCCAGGAATTAGCTTAGGCAGATGCATGGAGTATAGAATAGATATTGTATAGACATGCATGCGAAGGTTTGCTGTTTGCTTTTGATAGCATGTTCTGTCTTGTCAGAATGTCGAGGAGATCTTAGCTTTAAGGATCTAGAAACAAATTAGTAGAAGACAGCCCCTTCATCTTTTATGTAAGATGCTACCATTAGTCCATCTTTCCCCAACTTCATAGGTTAAAGATTGGATGTAAAATGTAATATGCCAGAAATTTAAGTAGGATGTACTTATATATAAATGTAATGCGTAGTTTCAGAGGAACGTAAACACGCTGCACAGTAAAATATCTTTTTTTCCATCTCATCCACAAATGCGGCTCTTCTCAAAGGAAACCACTATATTCATTGCCCTCAGAATTTAAAAATATTCAAAGCAATGCTCATAAACTAATATCCATTATCATTAGTCTAATTAATGAATAAAAGTAGCATTGGCTGATTTACATGTAGAGTTTGGGTGTACTTAACTGATGTTCTACTTTACAAAGAATAATTATATGGGCTCTACCTTAGCTTTTAAGATAATTTAAAGATACTTTCTGTTAATAATGGTTTTGTATTGGCAAGTAAACTTATCTAGTAAGTTAGCTATGAAATATATAAATAGAATTCTGATTATTGTCTTCACAAGCCTAATGCATATGGTAATATGATAAAAAGCGGCCAGAAAGGTCCTTACTTTGTTTTGCTAGTTTATTTTCATGTGATTTCTATAGAAGAGAACATTATTCACCTTTAGAATTTAGTAATGTTTTTATTAAGTGATTAATGAGTCAAAATTATGCTTGAAGTTTCTCTTAGAATGTCTTGAATCATCAAATATTTCTGAAAGGCCACTAATACTGTTATTTTGATTTTTGTAGATAAATAAATCGACTTTTAAAAGATTAAATAACTTGATCAGAGTTTGTAATTTGTGAGTGGCAATTTAACCATCTTCACACAACCCTGTGATGCCTTTGTATGTAGATGTATTGTAATTTATGTACGAAGCTAGATTGTTTTTTAAAGATAGAATCTTGCTGTATATCCCAAACTGGCCCTGTACCTTACAGTCCTTCAGCCTCAGCTTCCCTTTGGGATTAAAGATACGAAGCATCATGCCTAGCTCACTTTAAGTGTATTTGTCAAATAGTACTATCTTAGTAAATGGATAGACTATTTGAACTTATGGTTCCATATGGTTTTAACACAGGGAAATAAGTAGTGTTTACTATTAAGGAGTAAGTTAAATGTAATTCAGTTAATAAATAATCTCCTCAAGATACAGACACTTATCCTTAATGTTGCACATTTGCTTTTCTAGACTCCATTATTGTATACATGTTTACGTAGTTTTCATTTTTTATTTATTATAGGGAGATTCCCGGACTCTTCCATTTTCTGAGAATGTGAGTGCTGTTCAGAAATTAGACTTTTCTGATACAATGGTGCAACAGAAATTGGACGACATCAAGGATCGAATAAAGAGAGAAATAAGGAAAGAACTGAAAATCAAAGAAGGAGCTGAAAACCTGAGGAAAGTTACAACAGATAAGAAAAATTTGGCTTATGTAGACAACATTTTGAAAAAGTCAAATAAAAAATTAGAAGAATTACATCACAAGTTACAAGAATTAAATGCGCACATCGTTGTATCGGATCCAGAGGACTCTGCAGGTATTGTACTCTGTTGACTGTTTCTGTGATAGATTAGCAGGATATACATCCTTCCAGAGAATTCTGCTTTATGATGGTAGTTTTTAGCTGTTGGAAAAGTACAGAGACGTTTTCTGTTGTGGTTAGGGTCTTGTTTCTGTACTGTTCAGGTTAGTGAGTGTGTGGCTGTGTAAACTGAAGCACTCACTTAGAGAGAAATAACTGCTGTGTTTATCCTTAGCGAGTAGAACAGGACTTGGAGTTATTCTCTAGTATTCTTTTGTACTGAGTCAACCACATACTCTTAACCTTATGATCAGTAACAAAGTGGACCAGATGATTCAAAAGGGAAAAATTCATTCCATGGGGGCCAACAAGATGGCTTAGAGAGGAAGGAGGCTTGTTCCTCAGCCTGAGTTCTGGAATCTGAAGACTTGAGACCTTATAATTTCCAGTACTCACATAATGGAAGGACTGATTTTCTTCCGACTTCATTTATTCCCCTCCCAAATAAATAGATGTGAAAGAAAGTTGTGTTCTATAAAAAATCTATAGTAAAGATTTTTCAATCATTAATCAAACTTACCACCTTGGTGCTTTGTTTACTATGAACCTGAATTAAGTACCCGAACTCTCAGGCACATTGTTTAAGAAGAACAAACATGAAAACAAAACAAAATCCTAAACATTACCTTTTACTTTTCTGCAAGTATAAACAATAAGAGGGAAATGTAACTCATGGTTTCAAAACGACCTCTTTCTTTAGTTACAGGGGAAGCGGGGGAGGGGGTTGAGACAGAATTTCTCTCTGTGACCCTAGCTGTCCTAGAACTCACTGTATCCAAGCTGGTATCAAAATCAGTCTGCGCCTCCAGAGTGCTGAAATTACAGGCGTGTGCCACTCCCCCCACCTCCATTTTTTAAAAAAAAAAAAAAACAAAAAAACAACAGATATTAGACATTTTTTCAGTAATATGAGAAGTGAAGGTGGGAAAACTGCCTGCCTCCTTCAGACTAAAGGCAGAAAAGGCAGGCTGAAGCTAAAGGCAGCATTGGTTTTTTATTGTATAGCTTTTCAAGAAAAACATAATTAAGCTATATAATCTTTTCATTTGCAGAAAGAAAATAAAAAAAAGGAAAAATCACTTATGAAAAGTAAAACACTAGTATCAGATTTTAGACAAACATGTCATTAGCTAGTAAGATATAATAGATATAACATTAACAGTCTAAAAAGTGTGAGAAAATACAGTATTTCGTGTTTTTCATTTATTTAGTTGGTATTTACATATAGGACTCAGAACTCTTATCTGGAGGTTCTGTATATAGATTTCAACCATGTTCAAGAACTTAATTTTTAAAATAACATAAATAATAGGAAACCAGTCTTTGTTTCACAACTGAAACAGTTCCAAAGGTGTGAATTAATTTGCTCAAAATAGTCAGACTAGTTATACAACACTTTCTATTTCTACTCCTCAGCTGGTAGTCTCTTACCCATAAATTTAGTAATTATATTATAAATGGAAACATGTATTATGAAAAGTCCGTTTTTAGTAGTAGTATTTTATAAACTAAGATAGTCTGTTGTGTTTGGATCTCTGCCAAGTCCTACATGTCTTGCCTATTGCGTCTTTAGAATTCCAAAATAAGAAACTGCTAGAGCTTTAAACTCTATTTAGAGAAAGCATTTTTTTCTTCATAGAATGCTGAGAACTGTCTTGTGATTCATTCAAATATGAATGTTTTAGTAACACAAAATGTGGCCCGTTTGGTTTATTTAGTCCCCTTTAGAAATTAGTTTTAATGGAATAAAAACCTCATACGATAAATGTGTGAGTGATTTACATTATGCTAAGATATACGATTTGATGTTTTTAACAAGTGTATATAATGTATTATCTAGGGAGATGTCATTAGGTCTACTCAGAAGGCCCCATCACTTCAGTGATGCCATTCCTTACTGTCCTAGTCAGGTCCCACTCAGTCCTCAGCCCTAGTGTACTTTCTTTACTTAACAATAAATAGTGTAGAGTATTGACCATTTCTTTAGATATTTATTAAAACAAAATGAAAAAACAACAACAAAAGGCCTCCTTTAAGCCCTACTGTCAAATCCATGGGCTCCCTCAGAAGCCAAGTTGATAACGTTGTGAGACCTTCCCTGACTCTTCTTTTCCTCTCTGTGCTACTTTGTTCACTTATCGTAGTGTTGTAATTGATTTCCATCCACGTTTATCCCTCACTAGTTGTGTGCCCCTTTAAGGCTCACACATTTCCTCATGTTCTCCAGGGTTATTATAGAAACTGGGAAATAACAGCATATAATTGTGACTATTATAAATGTTTAAAACCCAGCAAATTGAAATTGTACCTTCATTTTTGTAATTATTATAAAGGTATATTTTGTCATTTCACTTTAAATATTAAATAAGGTAGAGGATAAGCCTAAAATTAAGTTTTAGGATAAAACTAAAACTATTTTCTGATAATGTTTTGTTTGTTTGTTTGGTTGTTTGGTTGGTTGGTTGGTTGGTTGGTTGGTTGGCTTTTTTTAGTAATAATGTTTAATATTTACTTATAGATAATTGAATTGTCATTTATACCAAATGTATAAAATGTCAGTTTGTGCTTTGATTGCTTAATACTTTAGTGTGTTGGAACAAAATTTCATAACTTTGATAAAAATCTGCATTTTGTGTGTGTGTGTGTGTGTGTGTGTGTGTGTGTGTGTGTTCATTCAGCACAGGCATACAGAAACATGCCATGGTACATACATGGAGGCTGGAAGAGACAGCTTTGTGTGTCAATCCTTGCCTTTTACCTTGCTTGGTATAGAATCTTGTATTGTGGGGCTGGCGAGATGGCTCAGCGGGTAAGAGCACTGACTGCTCCTCCGAAGGTCCTGAGTTCGGATCCCAGCAACCACATGGTGGCTCACAGCCACCCGTAATGAGATCTGATGCCCTCTTCTGGTGCGTCTGAAGACAGCTACAGTGAATTTCGCTGGAGCGAGCAGGGCCAGAGAGCAACCACACACATGGTGGCTCACGGCCATCTGTACAGCTACAGCGCCCTCATACACATAAAAAAGTAAATAAAATAAATCTTTAAAAAAAAAAAAGAATCTTGTATTGTTTATTGCTGTATATGTATTCCTAGCTAGCTGACCAGCAAATTTCAGAGGTTTCTCCTATCTATGCCTTCGATTTTCCTATTGTAAGGAAAATCCTATTGTAGAATTACAGATGTTTGTATTAGCATGTTTGACTTTTATGTGATCCTGGGGATCTGAACTCTAATTGTCAGACACTGAGCTTTCTCCTCAGCCTAGAGGCTTGTTTATAGTTTACCTCTGAAATGGCTCTTAAGTCATTGGTTACACACATGCTATGGCACATATATGGAGGCCAGAAGAGTCAGCTTTCTATTCCAATCCTTGCCTTTAACCTTGCTTAGTACAGGCTCTTTCATTGTTTACTGCTGGGTACAGTACAATTTTACCTATTTGTAAAGTAAGAATTTTTATCAAGTGGACTTCTTAATTATATATGTAATGCTGAAATGTTTATTATAAAGGTTTGGACATTTGGGGCTGGTATTAAAAATTAAGGTGTTCATTTGCTGTTCAAAGTCACATGAATGAATATTTGCTATTCATGCCCAGAATTTTCTTAATCTTACATTCGTTTTCCATATAGTTTAAAATACAGGGGGAAATTATCTCAGTAATTCCATAAAAGCAAATGATAAAATTCAACCTCTTTCATGGTTATAATTCAACAAATTAGAAGTAGTAAGAATTGTACTCAACACACACAAACATACATGCATATATGAGAGATAGTCCCACAGTTCCTATTACATTAATGGTAGATAGTTGAAAGCTTTTCCTAGAGTGTCAGAAGCAAGGCAGGAGGATAGCCACTCTTAGGGTTCTCCTCAGTAAAGTACTACAAGTCCTAGCCAGAGCGATTAAGGAGGAAAGGAACTAAAATTCATCTAGACAATAAAGAAGAAATGAATTATCTATCTCTGCTCCTGACAGCATTATTTTGTACATAGAGACTTCCATCTAACTCCCCAAAATTCTTCCCCCCAAAAACTGTTGGAACTGATAGTGAAATTTAGTAAAGTTTTAGAGTACAAAATCGGTAGCATTTGTTTACATTAATAGTATAAATTAAAATGAAATTTTAAAAAATCCTACTTATTAATACTATAAAATTTCGCATATTAGGACTTAATCCATTCAAGGAAATGAACAAACCATACAATACAAATTGTTAAATATCGACTATAAGAAATTTAAATGCCATAAATCAGAGGGAAAATATCCTATGTTCATAGGTAGAATAATAAATATTATAACCAAGGTAATGCAGGCCTGTAAACTCTTCTAAGTTAGAAGGCTGAGACAGGAGGATTGCAAGTTCAAGGTCTACCTTGTCAACAAAGTGAATTTAAGACCTGCCCAGATAAGTTAGTAAGGCCATGTCTGAACATGCAGAGTAGAGGACTGAGGGTATAACACAGTGGTAAAGGCTTTGCCTAGCGTGTTTGAGTCTTTAGAAGGTGTAAAATAATAATATTAAAATGACCATACTAGTGAAAGAAATCTATAGATGGAATGGAGTCTCTGACAAAATCTTAATATTCTTTTATTAGTAGTAAGTAGGATGTGCATGCTGATGTGTGTATGAGCCACATGTATAGAGGTTAGAAGACAGTTTCAGGAATGTTTCTCTCTATCCATCATAAGTTATGGGGATCAGACTCAGGTCATTACCTTGCATCATAAGCACCTTCATCTTTTGTGTCATCTTGCCAGCATCCAATGTCATTCTTCACAGAGATATTAGTAGAAAAAAATATCCATAAAACTTGTATGGAACCACAAAAGACCATTTAGGAAAAAAAAGAACATCTAGAAGTATCATATTACTTGTTTTCAAAATATATTTTAAAGCTATATTAATTAAAACAGCATGGTATTGGCATGAAACAGACATGAACTAATAAAGTAAACTGGCCTAGAAATAAGTCCATATATTTATTGTCAATTTTGGCAAAAGTGTTAGGAATGAATGCTCAGCAGAGAAGGCTTCTTTAATAAATAGTTTAGAAAACTGGATATCCATATGTGGAAAAATAAAAATTGGCATAGAATGCACCCTTACACTGAATTAATTAAAAATGGATTAAAGACTTAAATTTAAGATTTGAAGCCATAAGCTACAAGAGGCAAAAAAAAAGTAAAAGCTACAAAAGGCAAACTAGGAGAGAATATTCATGTCCTTGGCCTGATAAGGGCCTTCTTGAAAAATAGATAAATGGGATTACAATAAATTTTAAAAGTTTTCACATGACAAAGGAAACAACAGATGGAAGAGACAACACACAGGTTACAGAAAATATATGCAAATTATATATTAAGATATTCAAGAAACTCAGACTACTAATAAAGAAAACATTAACCTAGTTTTTTTGTTTTTGTGGGTTTTTTAATTTAAGTTTGTTTTGTTTTTTTGTTTTGTTTGTTTTTTTTTTACTTACTTACTGCTCCCCTCCCACAGTCCATCCTTATCCCCTCCTCTGGGCAGATGGGCCCCTGTGAGTACCCCCTACCCTGATACTTTAAGTGTCTGCGAGGCAGGTGCTTCCTCTCCCACAGAGCTATAGGCGTGGTTCACTATAGTGTAAGACTCTGGGCTCTACCCAGCACCACATATATGTGCAGGAGATTAAAAACCCAAACCAAAACCATCCAACCAAACAAAAAAGCCCCAACAAAACAAACCCTAAATATAAGCACTTTTTAGAAGAAAGGGAAATTGAAGTGTTTAATAGCTAATCATTGGAGAACTGTACCTGAAAAACATGGAGAGAGATTTCTTCCTACCTCTGAGACGAGGTATTTATTTAGAAGTTAAAGGATACATGTTGGCAAGGGTGTGGAGAGGAGGAAATCTGTGTGTCCTTAGTGCTATTGCAACTTAGTATGAAAGTTTCTTATAAACAAAAGATAGAAAAAGCTGCTCAGTGGTAAAAGTGTGTGGAAGACCTGCATTCCATCTGTACCACTACAAACACAAGCAAAACAATTGCCATATGATTCAGTAGTCTTACTTCTGCGTAGGTGTGCAAAAGAGTTGAAATCATCACATGAAAGAGCTGGTGCACATGCCCCCATGTTCCTTGCAGTAGTTTTTACTATAGCTATGCTGTGCAAACAAGCTAACAAATGGATTAAAAATAAGGTTTCAATCTGGGAATATAGTTCACTTGGAAGAGCTCTTTCCTTCTAAGCACAAGGCTTTAAACTCAGTCCTCAGTACCACTACTCCCTCATGTTGTTTTATACATGTGGGAAATACCATTAAGCCATTAAATGGCTGGAAAATGTCATTTGAAACATAGATTAACCTAGTGGGCATTATCATAAGTAAATCGAGCCATAAAGAGAAGTAGACAAGTATTATATCAGATTATTTGCACAGTAATTTTAAAACATCAATTCAGAAATAGAGGTGTTTAATTAGCCTAATTTGGACATTCCTGGTGTATACATGAGAGATTACATTGTACATAATAATTATTCAATAATTAAAAGTATAATGACACTTTTTAAAAAGAGAATTCTCATTTTACAAATAGAATATTCTTATGGAATGTTTAGCACACATAGAAATTAAGAGTGCATGGGTAGTTGAGACTAAATGTACCTTACATGGAAGATTATGGATCTCTGTAAGAGAGAGTCGCAGTTAAGAATTAGCACCCAATTCTAAAGCATCTATTTGGGAAAGAACCATTTCTGAGTCTCTTAAGTGAAACATTCTTAAAGAAGAGTATAAGAAAATGATGCCAGGCTTTTTGGTGCCCTGAATTTTATATGTAGTATAGTTTAAAGGATGAATCTATGAAATCTATATAAATGCTTAATATTCCTACTATCTAATGAATTCCTCACTCTTGAGCACACTTTGAATTGTAAGCTCACTATGGGTGACTATGTGACCAGTAGGAAATCACTAAATGGTGTGTAGATCCTTAATATTTGAATTCTTGTTAAAAATTATTTTAATCTTTTTATTTAATGTATGTGTTTTGTCAACATGCATATGTGCACCATGTGCATGCCTTGTGCTCAAGGAGGACAGAAAAGGGTACATAGTTACCGGCGTTGGTGAACCTCTCTTCCCTCATTCCCTCTTGGGAACTGAATGAACCCGGGTCTTCTGCAAGAAGCAGCAAATGCTCTTAACTGCTGAGTCATCTCTCCAGCTCCATTACTTGATTTTTTTTATGTAATTTCAAAAAAATACTAATAAGATAAATGCTTATTTGGGGGAGGGGGAGTGTTGCTTTGTTCTTTGTTTGATTGGTTTTTCTTTTTTTTTTTTCACATTTTTTGTTGTTTTGATTTGTTTTTCCGTACCATCCTGGTAGTTAACATATTGTGGATGCACCCTAACCTAGACTCACTGAGAAGGAAGTCTCATAAGAGATCACTGAGTTCAGTTGGCCTGTGGGCATGTCAGTGAGGGGTGGTTTTAGTGCCTTACTTGATGAGGTAAGAAAAAGGAAAAAATGGGTACTGTGTGGCACCAATCCTTGCCCAGAAGAAAAGAATGTCTCATTCGCCCCCCCACTCCACTACTGCTAAACCTTGCTAAATTCTCCCCAAGTCCATACTCAGTGGCAACTATTTATGAATAGTTTTACTTTTAACAGTGTCATAAAAATAGAAACAAAGTATGTAGTCTTTCAGAAACTAAGTTGCATATTGCCTTTTAGATTCATCCAAGATGTATGTAATATCAGTAATTGTAAAGTTCTTTCTGAGTAGTCAGTTGTATAGATGTACCACAGTTTACTTACTTACCGAGCATGTTGGAGTTACTGTTGTGTTTTAGGTAGTAGTAAGCTAAATTGCTATAAATACTCATGAATGGAATTTTGTAGGAGTAAAAATTTTCACTTCACTTTAATAAAGGTGTAGGACTAAGATTGCAAAGATATGTGCTATAGTGTCTTTAAATGTGAATTGCCAGCGTATTTTTCAGAGAGGCCATATTATGTTTCCTTCTTACCTTCAAGTGCATGGGAAGTAGTACCACATGCTCTCCAGCACTTGGTATTGCACATCTGTTTTTAGCCAGTCTGATGTGTGTGATACTTGACAGTGTACCTTGTTGTACTTAACAGACTTGAAGCAGGATAAAGAAAAGTTCAAGAATTTAAAAGGCAACTGCAAGCCGGGCGATGGTGGCATACACCTTTAATCTCAGCACTTGGGAGGCAGAGGCATGCGGATTTCTGAGTTCGAGGCCAGCCTGGTCTACAGAATGAGTTCCAGGACAGCCAGGACTACACAGAGAAACCCTGTCTTGAAAATACCAAAAAAAAAAAAAAAAAGGCAGCTGCGTATGCCTTAGGCACAGAGTATATTCAGGATAAAGTCTCCTTTCATAGGGTGTGCTGTGCACCACTTTCAGACAATAAAATACAACACAGGAGCAATTCTGAACAAATATTGCTACCAGTGTTGTTTCACCTTAATCAAAAGCTGCTACACCCAACAATCTTGCCTATATCCATTGCTTGTAATGCATTAAGAAACCTAACCTGAGTTGACATTGGTTTATTAAATATTTAAGCAAAATGTCTTCAGTAGATAGCATTTGAAAAAAGTTACTTTGAATATACAAAATAAGAAAGCTCCATTAGATTTTGAGTAGGTCTCAGGTGACTATAAAAGATGTCTCCCTGTAGGTAGGAAAGTTGGACTTTAGGAAGATATAATAAGCAGGTAGCTAATGTGACAGGATTCTGGAGCACTTTGTTTTTAAGCCATCAGTTTATAAATCCCAATGAAAATCAAAATGATGGTCAGTGAATAAGTACTTAGCGCCTTGTAGGCTTGTAGATAGAAGCTTAAGAGAATGGATAAGTGACTATTACATCTATATAATATTACTTTTATTAATTTAGATTTGGCTAGGCTTGCTTCAACTGACTTTCCTCCCAAATGTTTTAAATGAAGTAAATAGCTTTGTCCCATTAAGCACACACTCTGGTTATATAAATGCATGTTTATGGATTTAGAATATAGAGTCATCTAGCTATAAATGAAGACTAAAGGTACTCTATGATCTGAGTAGTCATCCAGCAAGATCATTATATTGCTGTATGGTTACACATCTCTTGGATGACCTTCAGATCTTGTTTTTATTATTTATTAAAAAGGAAAAGAAGCTAGACAGTATGTTCTGCCTTGGGGTGTTTTGTGAACAAGATGTTTTAATAGAGTATAGGTCAAGCATGAGGCACCTAAGCTCACATAATCAGAATGTAAAACCTCTCTAGGTGTAGGTAAAAATCTTAAGAAAAGCTTCCTGACACAAGGAAGAAAAGACCCTATGTCAACCACATTTCTAATCTCAAAAATATCAAGGTGGCTTGGAAAGATGCCTAAGAACACTTGATGCTTTGCAGAGGGCCTGAGTTCAGTTCCTAGCACACGCAAAACAGTTCATAGCCACTTGTAACTGCAGTTCTAAGGGGGTCCAACGCCCACTTCTGTCCTCAGCAGATACAGGCACTGCATACTTGTGGTAGACTTACATATATGCAGACAAAAACACATTCCACATGAAATAAAAATAAATATTTTTAAGAGGACAGGGAAATGATTGATCTAAAAATAATGCTAATTCCTATGCTCTAAACCCCTAATAAATCTTTGAAGCATTTATTCAGTTGTGGTTTTATCAAAAATATTAAAAGTTCCAGAAGCCAGTCAGCAGCATGGCTCAATGGGATAAGGGCTTTCTACCTCACATAATGACCTGGCTATCCCCAGGACACCTATGGTGGAAGGAAAGAACTGACTTCTGTGGGTAGTCCTCTAATGTCTGCATCCACACCACAATACCTGTGCACGTGTTGCACGTGCATTACACATGTGATTTAAAAAGAAAACACACCGGAAGCAGCATATCTGATGTACTACAGATTTGTGGTGAGGAAGGTGATAACACATCAGTATTTGTTCTGACCTTTGGACTTTAATCTCCAGAGATCTTTTAACCATGTATTTTCTGCTAACTTCCAAGGTTACCAGATGTGTTAGCCAGGCTTTGTTCTCTGAGCTGTACTGATGGTCTGTGGACAGGCGTGTGTCCTGTTGCCTTTCCCTTGTATCATATCTAAAGTTGAAAAGTCTTTGTCTGTGTTGTCTGTCTTGTTAATGACATTACTCCAGTGGCTCATAATTAAGAGACTTTTAGTATGAGCATCCTCCTGGCCACCTTCACTTTCCCATTCTGGGCACAAAGGCTTGATTATATTTTATAACAGACCTATTATCTGTATCTTTTCTTCTTGACAGCAAGATTTTCTTCATTCTAACTTAAATTGCTGGCAGCTTTATTTTAACCCATTAGAGAGTGGGTTTGTTGACTGGGTTGGTTTGGCTTGTTTGCTTGCATCCTTGTATTTTTGTTTCTCTTTTGGTTTTAGGGGGCATGCTCTCATAGCTTAGGCTGGCCTCAAACTTGCTGGTAAATAACAGTGACTTTGGACTCCTGAGTGCTGGGATTATAAGTTCACGGCACATCAAGCTTCCCAATACTGATTCCAGCCTGTTTGTGTTCCTTGTTTTCAGTGAGTTTCCATCCTCTCTACTCATTTGTATACAGTACAAATTTATAACATGTCCAAGATTCCCTTTATAATGGCCTGACATCTGCACGCTACTTGAGTTTCTGCTGTTAATCCCAAATCCAATTTTTCCCTTAATAGTTACGTTTGCCTTGTCTTTTTTGCCTCCATATACTTGCACATACGTTTATATGCAGAGGTTTTATATGCTCAGTGGTCCTCCCTTGGAGAAACTATTTTTCTTTGTGAGTGGTTAGTTAGAGTTGAGAGCTCACGTCTTCTTCCCCTCAGTACTGGGACCCAAATCTGGTTTGGACTTGTGTTGCCCTGTGCAATTTACAATTATTTGATACTTTTCAGTTTTATGTATTTGCTATGTTTATTTCACATTGCATATAACATACATGGAATTTCTTTAAAATGAAGATTTCATATGTGTAAACACTATAATATCAATGTTCACTCTCCTCCTCCTCCTCCTCCTCCTCCTCCTCCTCCTCCTCCTCCTCCTCCTCCTCCTCCTCCTCTTCCTCCTTCAACCCAGAGAATAATTAATGCTATATATTATGTGTTCATGCATGTGAAACCATCTACTGGAGCATGCCACATCAAAGAAGTTTGAGTGTCTGCCAACTAACAATAATCCTCAGTTGAGACAGGGCCTCATGAGTACCTCCACCATTTCTGTTGGAATTTTGGTTGGTTCGATCTTGTGCAGGTGACTACAGTTCTTCTGTGAGTCATGAGTGCAGTACTGTCATATCCAGAACACAGAATTTCACAGCAAGGCTCTATCTTGCTCTTTTACATTCTTCTGCCCTCTCTTGTATGATGTTCCTTGAGTCTTGTAGGGTGGGCATTAGTGGGTAAAGATTTCCCATTTAGGAACTGGAGAGATAATGGTTCAGTGGTTAAGAGCAGTCTGCTTTTCCAAAGGACCTGAGTGTGCTTCCCAGTACACATGTTACATACAGCTCACAACTGCCTATAACTCTAGTTTCAGGGAACCTAGCATCCTGTTTTGAATTCTGCAAGCATGAACTCACAGTCAATCACATATTCATATACAGACACATGTGCATATATTCAAAATAAATCTTTCAAAGATGTTCTATTTAGAGCTGAGCACTTAAATCAGTAATTGAAGTCTTTACTATACTAATTACACAGACTTTTTTTCTTGTGACTTCTCCACTTGAGCTTTGTGTGTTTTTAACTATACTAGAACTTAGTATTAGTACTTGTTGAAATGCAGTTTCAATATCTGTCAGCTTTTACTTTATTTTATAGCTATATTTATCCATATGTCTGGTGAATTGGAATAAAATATCTGTATTCTGTTGACTTAAGGTGAGAGTTTTGTGATTGTAGGGAATATCTCATTTCCATTTTTGACTGTTTATATATATGTGTGTGTGTGTGTGTGTGTGTGTGTGTGTGTGTAATGCTCTAGATACATTATGCTTTAGGTCTCTTGTAAACAGCATATAGTAAGATTTGAGTAAGTATATGTGTGTATCTGTGTTGGCAATCAGGAGACAACTTCAGGTGTCATTGCTTTTGAGAGAAGGTCTCTCATTGGTTTAGAACTCACCAGGTAGTCTCTGAGGGTTAGTTAGAGATCCATCACTCTCTGCCTCTTGTATGCTGGGATTACAAGCATGTGTCACTACACCAGGCCTTTTTTTTGGATACTAGTGGCCAAATTCATGTTCTTGAGCTTGTAGGCAAGTACTTTTATTGGCAGATCTATCTACTCAACCTAGATTTGATTTTATTAATTTTTTTCAGTCAACTCTTTGCCATTTGACTGTGTCATATATATTTAAATGATTACTGTTATATTTGTAATAAAATATCTTTATTCTTTTAGCATTTGCTTTTCTCACCCTTAAAAGTGAATTACTTTGTAGTTATTGACTTATATAGATGTACAAGATTTATACTTAGCAAAATCTATACTGATAATTACTATTACCTGTCCCCACTCACCTTCCCTCTCCATTCATATGTATCTACTTAGAGTTGATTGACAATCCTGAATCCATGTATTGTTATCTCTCATTGGCCCTAAAAACTTCATCTCCATATTTTCAATGCTAGCCTATTTTTTATGTGTCTGATATGCTGTTAATCTCATCTATTATAGTAGGTAAAACCAAGTACTAGTTACCAAGATTCTTAGATCTCTGCAGGAAAACTGAATTGAAAGCAGATCACTGTAATGGTGTATATAAGATTTCAAGGGAATAATACGTGTGTCCAGTTAGACTGAAGAATATTGATGAATTCTTCCAAGAAAAAGTGATGGTTTATTTTAACAGTGGTATGGAAAAATATTTTTCATTTTTTCAGAAGCAGCTGAAAATTTTAACTTTCATCAAATTTGCCTGGAAAGTAGTAGTGATAGGTTAGCTTGGAGCTGCACAGCATAGGTCTGTAGAGCCCAGCTGCTGACTTAAGTATTTACTTGGTAGGCAATCATTTAAGAATATTCCTGTAAAAGAATTAGTACTGCCCACTATCCATCTTAAAACATAGCAATTTATATTAGTGTTCATAAAGACATTTCATTGAGCTATGGCTATTGCTCTGTTTATTTATATAACCTAAAGTAAACATCTTGATGTACAATCATTCAACCAAATATATTGACTTTGTATACTATTTTAAAATAGTGTAGTGGTGTTTAGAAAATTAGACACGTGCCTACTTTCTTATGATAGCTCCTGAATTATTTTATTTATTAGTTAATTTTTTGATAAGTTTAGCAAAAGATGCATAGAGATTTTTTTCCTTGGTCATAATAATGGGGCTGACTGTAAGTGGCAAGTTGTATGTTAAAATCAGGCATGGTATTGCTCCTATAAAACCAGGATTTATGAGTTTCAGACTATTCTGGCTATGTAGTGAGTTTCAGGGCATAGTGAGACTCTGTTTCAAACTACTATATCAATATTTTTTTTCTTCTAACTTAAAAGGCAGTCTTAGAATAAAATTTTTTTCATCTCAAGCCATTATTTTTAATTTCCTTTACAATTTTACTCTTATTACATTTATTTATGTCATGTGTACACTCTTAGGAGGGTGCCTGTGTGGAGGTCAGAGGACAACTTTCGAGAGTTGTGTTCTCTTTCTATCATGTGGGTAGGTCCTAGGTGTTGATCATAGAGGTCATCAAGCTGGTGCAAGGACCTTGTACTCACGGAACCATCTCACCAACCCAAAGGGAATATTAATGAAGCCTTTTTGTAAACACAATTTTAAAATATTAAGAAGTACACTGGAAGCAATTTGTTTTCTGATGTTGTGACATCAGTAATCTGTAAGGACAAAATGAGAAAGTAGCAAGTAGGAAAGGGATCAGAGTCCACATCCCCTCACTCGCTCTGTGTGTGTGTGTGTGTGTGTGTGTGTGTGTGTGTGTGTGTGTGTGTGTGTGTGTAAGTAGGGTCTTCCTTCTCTTTACCCCATGCTGACCCACAGCATTACTGTGATCCTCCTGCCTTAACAGCTGGATTGCTAGAAGTTAGGCATGAGAAACCATACCTAGCTATTCTCTGATTTCTAAGTGGAAAGGGAGAGAGATGGGGGAGAGGAAGGGAGAGAAATCCATCTTATGAAGCATATCAAAAGATGGTACTTGCATTTGTGAATTTTGAAAAGTACTTCTCAGAATTTCTGTAAAGATGAAATGGAGAGAACTGTCAGCTGCTTAGCTGAGCTTTGAATTAATTAGTAAACTCTTAGTGTCCTTAAGTATTACTCTTCATAATAGCTGCAGCACATCTGTGTTAAGTCTGCAGTCATAGCCACACCAATAATTAACAGCCACAGTGTTAGCCCTGCAATACGGACTCTAGAGCTCTGGCTCACTTGTTTTCTCCTGTGCTCCTGTGGTCCTTCAGACTGAAGACCGTGTATGCTATTTCTGTAACTTTACATACAGTAACTATTTTCAGGGTTGTAATCAACTTGCAGTAATAGACAAGGATTTAATATACAGCGTCTCTACCAAAACATAATAAAGTTTTGTATACATGTTTCTAAAGACAAAGAACTGTATTTACAATGCCAGGCAAACCATATTGTTGTTAGACAACCCTAACAACTAGGACTTCATCTCGTGGTACAACTTATGTCCCCACCACCTTTTATCCACTGATTCTCTGACCCATGTGGAAACAGGAAGACGACAGCTTCCATTTCATTTAAAGGCCAATGTTTAGACAGGAATCAGTTCTCCCCTCATCCCAGGCTAAACACCACCCGCTGTTTTACAAACAACACATTCCTGTTCTCTTTTCAGCAGAGGGCTTTGTACTTTCTATATACCTTAGTTCTTTTTAAAATGTGCTTTTATGGTAATTATGCCCCAGATCTGTGTGATTTGGGGTTTTTATACAACCTTTGAATGTCTTATGTAAAAAGAAAAGTGGAAAGAAATGTTTTCAGAACTATACTGTAGATTTTAATAATATAACCTCAGTGGAGTTCATTTTCTACAGTAATGATGGCCAGTTAATAGTTATTAGGTATTTACTATGCACCACACCCTTTTCTCAAGTCATTATACATAGCTCATTTAGTCTTCACAATAATCTTTGAGGCACATGCTATTTTCATTACAGAACAGGAGCATGAGAACACAGCCATTCAGTAAATTTCCTGTGTTATAGTGTTTGAGCTGGATCTCAAAATCTAAAGTAGTACACATCTAAGTGTTCTTACTATTTTCTTTTCTTTGTCTTCCCTTTGAGACAGGATTTCTCTGGGTATATCTCCTGGCTATCCTGGAACTTGCTCTGTAGATCAGGCTGACTTCAAACTCAGATCCACCAGTCTCTGCCTCCTGAGGGCTGGGACTAAAGGTGTGTCTGCCCCCAAACTCATTATGGTGGCTCACACCTTTAATCCCAGCAAAACAGGAAGCAGAAGCAAGCAGATCTCTGTGAGTTTGAGGCCAGCCTCGAACAGTAAGTTCCAGAACAGCCATGGCTTTTACAGAGAAACCTTGTCTCAGAAAAGTGTATGCCTTCACACCTAGCTAGATCTAAGTCCTCTTATCCCCTATACTCTATATGGACAATAATTCCTGTGAGCTAATCTGAAAACCTAGGTAGATCTTATATCATCTTTCCATAAGAATGTGTCATGTATAAAATGATTTTGGTTAATTCAATTAAAATAGCAATCTTTCCTGAAGTAAATTCTACCTAATAACTTGGTGGCCTTGTCTGAGTCTTGAAGTAGATAATATCTGTCTAAAGGGTTACTTACGAATGTAACATATTCATGTGACACATGATTATACTGTTCTTAAATATTCATACATATACAGAGTTTGGTATAGTTGCTTACAGGTATTTTACATGCATAACTAAATAAATACTAAGCACATAATATAGCACAGCATTTAGTAAGGTAGAAGTCAAAACAGAACTGATTAGGTTCAAATCTGGTTTTACCACTTCATAGCGGTATGACACGGGACATGCTTCTTAATCTCTTTGTATCCTGGTTTTCTTATTTTTAATATGAGTCTAATAGTTCAGGGCTGCTTATAAGATTGATGTTGATGCTTGTTTACTCATTTATACTTATTACACTTACTATTTGGTGATTTGGGTGTGTGTATAGGTGTTGGCATGCATGTGAAGGTGAGAGGAGAACTTGTAGGAGTCAGTTCTCTCCTTCCATCATGCAGCTCTTAGGGATCATCAGCAGTTACCTGCTCTTACCAGCCGAACAATCTTAGTCTCCATATTTTCATATTGTAAAAGCATTTTCATTAGTCCTTGTATCTAGTAAATTGTATTTGAATGTCTTGGTTTTATTGTGTTTTGTGCAAGGCAGGGTCTTGCTTCATAGCCCAAGCTGGCCTTGAACTCTATCTTATTGTTTCCATCTCCTGATAGTTACAGATATGACATAACATGTCTGCTTAGTTGTTTGTTCTAGTCTATTGTTTTTAAATTGGGGAACTAATAGGAATATGTAAGAAACCAATGACCTTCAATATGAACATTTAGAGACATTCTCAAATTATTAGAAGTATAACAAAGTTACTTTTAAAGTCATTTATATTTTGTTTTTTAACTTAAATATAAGCAACATGGTATTCTGTACAATACACAGTAGACATAACTATTTGGTCTCTTTATCCCTAATCTATCACAATTTGATATCAATGAATATCCTTGAACAATGCCTATTATAGTTGAATATCTTGGAGTATAAAAGGGTGTGAACATTTTTATGCTTAATTCATGAGGACTTAATGTCAGTTCATTGTAAAACTCATACTAGGTTCTGTTTGCAGAGAATTACCAGGGCAGAATTTGTGTAATATTTGGTTATTTTATTCTCATATCAATAATGTGACAAAGAGAGAATTTAATTACTGAATAGAATATTCAAATTGTGTAATGATATAGTTTAAATGTAGTAGTATTTGAAAAACTTGTAGGCATTACTCATCTTACCACAAACTAGTTTCAAATTCACCAAATACTCCACACTGGCCTTAAACATGTAATGATCCTTTGGCCTCAGCCTCCTATGTGTAGGGATTATACGGTGGCAGGCCCCCAAATGGTCACTTGTGTAGGGAGTGAGCTGAAGTAAGGTAGCTCTGCAACTCAGGCAGTCTTTGCTTGAGTTGGTTGAGTTCTTTATTATCTATAAACATAAGGAGAGTTCATTAAGTGACTTGAAACTCATTTCAAACTCTATTGCTCTTTGAATATATTAACTTACACATGTTTTCAGTGGTAATTTTTATTAATATATATCAATTGTATGATATAATGGGTTTTATTGTGTCATTTTCACACATGCAGATAACATATTTTGGTCAGATTCACCCTGGCATCCCGGTGTTAAGCAACAGTTGATTCTAGTAACAGTCACGTGATATTTTATACACAGATTGTCCGAGGACTCCAGATACTCCAAATAGCGACTCTCGTAGTTCTACTAGCAACAATAGATTGATGGCCTTACAGAAACAACTGGATATAGAACTTAAAGTAAAGCAAGGTGCAGAGAACATGATACAGATGTACTCAAATGGCTCGTCAAAGGTAAGGAAATCCCTAGGATTTGTATGTTCCATATATATGAGTTTGCCTACCCCCTAAAATTTCATTTGTTATCCCAGGATCAGAAATAAGAGTAGTTTGACTGACATTGTCAGCCTTTCAGAGTTGGTTCGTCTGGCAGTCCGAGCTCCCTGCTAATGTCAGGAAGTGATTGCTGCCTTCCAGACCTTTCCTGGTGTAAATAGGAACCGTTTTCATTCCATGTAGGGCTCCACTCTTTACATGTTTATGGTTTCGGTTGGTAAGTTTAGAGTTTTAGTGATTCTGAGACAATTTTAGCTGCAATGTTGGAAAATATAGACAAAAAAAAATAGAAATGTTTTTAAAACAATAGTATAAAAATTGTGTAGTCTCTCAAAACCTAGTTAATGGGTAAGGAAGATGGAGTTCTTCATATTTGTGATTTTTTTATAAACCTAAAATTACCCAAAACAAACAAAAAAAATCTAGGCTAAAATGGGTTTTCTGACCAAGCAGGCTCTGGGAAAGGGCAAGTGAAAGCCAACATCTTAGCATCGCTTGTGCGACTGGCTTACCACTGTACATTCTTGAGACTACTACTGTAACTACCATTTGCAATCAGTATTGAGGGAGCAGTTCGTAATGAAAACATGTGCTTGCTGCTTACTGTGGCAGGCAACGAGATGTTAGGGACCTCTGAGCCATATTCCAACATAAGGTTCCATAGATTTTATGATTCTCAAAAATCTGAGGTGCATTTATTATAAACGCTACCAATCTAATCTCAAGTTACTCTAAACATTCTTACCTCTGATCATCAGTGTTTGTTCATTTTCAAAATGTAAGTGTGTGTGTATGTGTGTTATTTTTGTATATGGTGTGTGTGTGTTCAGGCAGGCATGCCACAGCATGATTGTGCAAGTAACAAGACTATTGTAGGAGTTAGTCCTTACCTTCTACCATGTGAATTTTAGGGATCAAACTCAGATCATCTAGTTTTGGCAGCAGTTATCCTTACACACCAAACCCTCTCTCTGCCCCAATATTTTTATTTGTGTGTGTTTATATATATTCATCCAAACTTGTATATAATATATGGATGCATATATCCATATATTAGATATTAAAACTTCAAAATAAAAACTCTTTGGTATTTATTTTTGTTCTAGCTTGGAAAGAATGTGAAGCGAGAGGGAAAAGGATCATTTCTTCATGTCTTGCTGCCCATTCTTCCAATAAACAAAGAATGTGTGTATAATAAGTAAGGTTTTAAGGTTAATTATGAAAATTAGCTAGATTAACAACATTTAAAAAAACTTAGTGGAGTATACTTCTAATGCTCAACAGGTAGCTCATCAGGGAGAGGACTCCTGTCTATTGACAGGCCTATCTTGTTAGAGCCAACAAAGCTTATATGGATTTATGTTTACAGAGGCTGTGTGTCTTGCCTCAAGATGACAATTCATGTCTCTCTGTCTTCTGTTTGTTGCATTTCTGTACACCCCATCTTCCATAGTGTTCTCTTGTGATATAGACGCCTTGGTTAGGAATAAGCACTCAATTGCCACTTGCTCTCAGCGTTTTTAGGAACCACACAAATCTCTGTGTTCACCAAGTCTTCTCTGATTAATGCTTTATTGAAACAGTATCTCACTATTTATCACACGCTGACCTCAGATCTACAATCCTCCTACCCAGGTACTGAGGTTATAGTCATTTGCTAATGTGTCTAGCTGGTTTTATTCTTGGCCTTTGGTATAGGAAATTTTTTTATTTTTATCAAAGGTTGTTATGAAATGTTCTACTACATGATGGCAAGCATTTTAATATTGAGTTAAGCCAGTTAGTGCTATCTGTCCTAAGATTTTTTAAAGTCTCAAGTTGATGGATTAATTTGAGGGGTTTAAGATCCCTTTAAAGTGTGGATCAAAGGGCCATCAGTGCCATTGTATTCTACTAGTTGTCTTTGAGACCTGTAAGATTAAGGATGAACTGATATAAATTGAAGTGTTATGAACATACTATCCATGTACTATCCATGTACATTTGTACATGGATAAATTACAAAAATCATAGTTCCAAACTAAACAGATCTGTGAGCATAGTGCTAAGACTGATATTTAATATATCAGTATCTTTTGAATTTTAATTAGGAAATCACTTAATTAATGGTACTTAATTAGAAGACCAAAGCTTATTAACATCTGCTGTAGTCTCTAAGACAGCCTTAACATGTTTCTTCTGTTTAGACATGATCTTAACTGCTACCTTCTCAAAGGATCAAAGTACATTTTTATGAGATTAGAGGTAAAATTGAGTTGAAATTATGTAGAGTATTGAGAGGATCTAGTTTAATACTCATGGTAGATTCTAGGATATAATAAGCTTTCAGAAAACCTGTCTTAAAAAAGCAATAGCATGTATAAGTAATTGGAAATAATAATAGTGGCTTGTGCAAGTGACTGCAAACCTGAAGAAGAATCGCTGAAGTGCCATAACAAACCATTTATGTGTTTACAGAGGAATTTGAAAAGCAGTTTGATACTTAAAAACTAAATTGAGCAAAGCTTGCTAGCCCTTGCCTATAATTCCAGCACTTAGGACACTGAGACAGGAAGGTCGCCACTGTCGTGGCAGCATGGGTTGTGTAAGGAGACCCTCCACAGAGGGTAACTACTTTGTCTGATAGTGGTGTGAGCAGCCTGGCTAAGGCACTGGAGTTGGGAGGGTCTAACATAAGTTAGTAGCATAGTTTTTAACCTAATTTATTTGAGAGTGAATAGAGTTCACTCTTTGTGTGTATGATGTACATATATATGTATGTCCAAGTGCATGCAGATATCCATATGTATATGTGAGGAGGCCAGAAGTTTAAATAGTCTGCTTTTTAGGAGTCAGGTTAAATGACTCCTTATGTCTTCAAACAGTAGCAAAAATAAAGGAGATACCAATAAAGCTATCGGAATCTGGACGGGGAAGAACACAGTCAATGATGACTCTTAACTGGTTATGAAGACAGATTGAATTGAATGTGCTAGTCACGTTGATAAGAAATTCACAAGAGGGAATAAGCAATTTGGGGACAGGGGTGATTAATTTCAGATTGACAGTTCAGTCCTCTTCAGCATTTTAGTTACTTGTTTCTGTATAATAAAATCCCCTACTCCTATGTGTGGTAATATCTAGACTTGCCCTTTCAAAACTTAGATCAGACATTTTCAACCTCCTGGACAAACCCCAGAATGATTTTCCATCATAATTTAGACAAAATCCAAAGCTCTTATTCTGATTCTGTAATCCCATAAAATTTGTCTCTGTGTGAGCTTCTAGAAACAGTTCTGTTCTCCTATCCTGTACCTTCACTGACCTTTCCCTACCCTTTGTATATAGCTACCACACTTGACTCAGGACCTTTGTGTGGGTATAGTCTTCTGTGAAGTAGTTTTATGCCTTTCCCTCACTTCTTTTTCCCTTGGGTGCTATCATGTCACAGCAAGCTCTTATTACTGTCCCAAATGAAATACCAACTGCTGTCTCATTTAGCACCTTACCATTAACCTGAAATTAGTTTATGTATGACGGTGGATAACTTACTCTTCCTCTGGATCTCCCATCCCTTCTACCCTTCACAATGTTGCTTTTTAGATCCCTGTATGCCTAGGCTGCTTTTGAACTTACTATGTACTTAGGCTGGCTTCAGGCTTGTAATGCTCCTGCTTCCTGCTTTCTGAGTGTTGATTCCTCCAGGTCTGTGCACCCACGCATGCCACAAGATCAGTTTCTTTATCATGTATTTAACATTATAATGTAAATGTTAGGTAGGGCAAGAACATTGCTTTGCTTTTCACTGCTCTTATGTCTTACTAGAGCTCCCACCTGGTGCACTGACATACTCTGTTACAAAGTTCATTCCTTGTTTACAAGACTGAATGCTGCTCTACCACTCATTTGTTACTACTTACCTTCCATTGGCTGCTGTTGAACACTGTTCTTTCCTGATTTCATATCGTGCATACTATAGTTATTTCTACTTCATCATTTATATGACTAAGATGTTTTTATTATTAATGCAAAGACCCAGGGGATGAGATACATTTATCTTACGATATCGTCTAAGGAGTAGTACTTCTTACCATTTTCTAATTGTACATTTGTGGCTCTATGTAGCATCACTGACTTTTTCAAGCCATCTATGAAGGTTTCTTTTGTTTTGTTTTATTTTGTTTTGTTTTCGAGACAGGGTTTCTCTGTGTAGCCCTGGCTGTCCTGGATCTCACTCTGTAGACCAGGATGGCCTCAAACTCAGAAATCCGCCTGCCTCTGCCTCCCAAGTGCTGGGACTAAAGGCGTGCGCCACCACTGCCCGGCATCGATGAAGGTTTTATAAGGCTTGTTAAAGAAACGTGCCCAGTTCTTATATTCAGATAATACACAAAACCATTTATTAAAATCTAGGGTTCGTTACAATGATTTCCTCCCTCCTTTGTATTCCCAAGCCTTACCATACTTTTTGCTAATTGGGAAATAACCCTTTGCCTCCCATTCAAACTAAAAGCTTCATGGGTTAGGATTTGGACAGACCAAATCTTAAATATTAACTCTATCTGGTGGTAATTAACATATAGAAAATAAGCTACAAATATGATAAAAAAGTTAAGGTATTAATGGGCTTGATTATTTCATAGTTGTATATTTGTATGATATATGTTATCCCAGCATGGCTTCACCAAAACAATATTTTTAAATTTCATTTATTAATTCATCCATCCATCCATCCATCCATCCATCCATCCATCCATCTATCTATCTGAGGCAGTTTCTCACTATGTAACTATGGGTGGCTGGAACTTGCTGTGTTGTCTAGGCCTTGAACCCACAGAGGTCTGTTTGTCTCACTTCCTAAGTGTTGGGATTAAAGGCATGCACTACCATGCCTTGTCAAATGTTTATTATTAAGTAAAGAACAATGAATACTTGTCCAGCCTTCATATGAGGGCTTTTGCCTTGTCTTATTATATCTTTTTTTATTGTATTTGGTGGTTGAGTTGTTGTCTCTTGGAGGTGTCCTCTTTACTGAATGGAAACTGAGAGGAGAGGATTTGGAGTAGCCTTGCGGAGCTAGGAAGAGTGTATGGAGGAGAAACTGGTCAGGTTGTATTGTGTGAGAGAAGAATCTGTTTGTGTCTCTCTGTCTCTGTCTCTGTCTCTCTCTCAGTATGTGTGTGTGTGTGTGTGTGTATAAATATTTTATTATTATTTTTTTTTTACTTATTCACATTACATCCTACTCATTGCCCCCTCCCGGTCACCTCCTCCCCCCATCCTCCAACCCCTCCCCTCCCCACTGGGTATTCCTCCACCCCAGCATATCAAGTCTCTGTGAAACTAGGTGCCTCTTCTCCCACTGAGGCCAGACAAGGCAGCTCAGCTAGAAGAACATATCCCACGAACAGGCAACAACTTTGGGGATAGCCCCTGTTCCAGTTGTTTGGGACCCACATGAAGACCAAGTTGCACATCTGCTACATATGTCCAGGAAGGCCTAGTTCCAGCCCGTGTATGTTCTTTGGTTGGTGGTTCAGTCTCTGAGAGCCTCAAGGGCTCTCGAGTTATTGATGTGGTTGGTCTTCCTGTGGAGGCTGCAATCCTTCCTCCTGTTGAGAAGAATCTATTTTCAATAAAAGAAAAAAAGAATAATGTGTAAGTTGAAAATATAAAATATATAGTTACTTTTGCTTATAATTATAAAATATACATTCAAAATAATTATCTTTTTTTTTCTTTTTTTTTCTTTTTTTTTTTTTTGGTATTTTCGAGACAGGGTTTCTCTGTGTAGCCCTGGCTGTCCTGGATCTCACTCTATAGACCAGGCTGGCCTCGAACTCAGAAATCCACTTGCCTCTGCCTCCCAAGTGCTGGGATTAAAGGCGTGCGCCACTACCACCCGGCCAAAATAATTATCAAGCATTGTAAAATGCTTATTAGTGTTCGCTTTAATCTATTAGGTTGAACCATAAGAAGTTATTGGTTTTGTTTTGGTTTGGTTTGGTTTTGGGTTTTTTTTTTTTTTAGTTCAAAATGTTCAAAATAAGTTAAATATTGGCATTTTCTATGGCTAACCCTAATAAATATGAAAATCTTCCCAACAGCTTTAGCAACATAAAAGTCAGCAGTTCTCAAGTATGTAAGCCAACCTGTATACTCTGAGCCAACTTTTCCAAATTTCTTTCTACATAATTAAGTGCTCAATAAAAATGAATTGAATGTCTAAAGTCACAAAACTGACAACAAAAATGCATTAAATACTGGAAAGTCTAAAACTAGTATGTAGTAACTGTACTCTTCTAAAGGTGGTAGGTGGTGTCCAAAGTCAGTTTTAAAAGGCTCTCTACACTGGGACATTTGTGTAGGTCTTCTAAAAAGAATCTGGGTGGGAAGTCCATTTGGTTTTAAAATGAAGTATAAGTGTTTTCCTTGTGTGTTGTATTAAAATAGTTTACAGAGCCTCTGAGCTGAGAACATAGTTGGTTGGTACAGTGCTTGCCTGGCATGCACACAATCCTCTTTCAGTCCCCAGTACTGCATTAAACCAGGCATGTTTGAGACAAGATTAGAGACGCAAGGCTATCTTCAGTTACATAATGAGTCTGATGTCAGCCTTGGATACATAAGAAGCTGTCTCACATGGAGTGAGAGGGAGGAGGGAGGTAGAGAGAAAACTATTATCATAGTGATAAAATAATGAAGGTAGTGGCTTTATTGAAAAGCATAGTATTAACATAGTTTTCTTACTAGTGATAATTTTACATTTAAAGTTGAGACCTTGAACCATTCTTTTGTTGCTCTAAAATATTTTTAACTATAATTATGTAGTGGGCGGTATAATTTTAGTATTATCTAATGCTGAAGCTCTGTATTCAGTATCTTCATTTACAGTCTGGAAAGAGCTAACAGCCTTCAGAAAGTAGTTATTTTCACACATGAGACACTTTGATTCATGTCAGATGAAATTATGAGTTTCAGAGCAAACATGTTCTTAACACTCAGAAGCAAAAGAAAAGGAAAAATGGTTTTCATGTTTCATGTTCTTTTGTCTAATTTAAGGGAACACAGATATTATGTCTGATTGATATTTGCCCATGTATTTGACACTCTCTGAACTTTTAGCTCAAATTTAAAGATTTACATTTATTGTTTTAATTACATGGCTATGTATGCAGGTGTATGCATGAGAGTCCAGGAGCCCACAGAGGCCATGGGTTCCCTGGAACTGGAGCTGCCCAGCATGGGCGCTAGGCATTGAATGTTGCCTCTCTGTGAAAGTAGCATGCTCTGAACTCTGAGCAGTCTCTCCAGTCAGTAACTAAAATTAGTAACACAGGAAGAATTTTTAAAATTCGAAGTTTCATTACTAACATAAGCATTAGATACTGTGCTTCTGGTTTTAAGAGTTAATGATCAGGCCAGGTAGTCGTGGTGTACACCTTTAATCCCAGCACTTGGGAGTCAGAGGCGGGTAGATTTTTGAGTTTGAGGCCAGCCTGGTCTACAGAGTGAGTTCCAGGACAGCCAGGGATACTCAGAGAAACCTAGTCTCGAAAAACCAAAAAAAAAAAAAAAAAAAGTTATTGATCATACTAAAGGAACATTTATCCTCTTTGGGTTAAAACTATGATGAGGAAAATAGGAATTTTGAATTTTTAAAACTATTACTAATATTCAGAGTGTCTACTACCTGATGAATGGATAAATTGTATGATATACATGTAACATGCAGTGAATACTATCCTACCTTTAAAAGGGAGAGTCTGGAGACTCAGCAGGTGAAAGTGCTTGCTTTGCAACTGGGATCTGAGTGCAGTGTTAGGATCCTATGCTTGCAAGAGATCCACTTCCCAAAAGGTGTCCTCAGACCACTACATTCATACCCACACACAGACACACACACACACACACACACACACACACACACACACACACACCCCTCCACCATCAACAACAATAACAATAACAATATATTTTAATTTTTCACTTGGCATGGTGATGTGCGCTTTTAATCCCAGCACTTGGGAGGCAGAGGCAGGCAGATATCTGAGTTTGAAGCTACCCTGATCTACAGAGCAAGTTTCAGGGCAGCTAGGCCTACACAGAGAAACTCTATCTCAAGAAACCGAATTAAATAAATAACTTTTAATTTTAAATCATGACATTTTTATATTTGTAACAATATACCTAAACCCAGAGAGCTTCACACCAAGTGAAATTTGCCAGGCTCAGAAAGAAAAATGTTGTATGATTTCATTTTTATGTGGACCCTTGAAAAAAAAGTTGAGTAAATAAAACCCTTGTACTAGGACAAGGTGAGAGGAGTAATGAGAATAAGTGGGTTGCAAGCTACAAGTTTTTAGGGTAGATGAATAGGTCTATAAAGATTTCAAATATAGCTTGAAAACTAGTTGATATTATATTCTGTGAGACAGTGCTGAATAAGGCTCAGCATCACAGAATTAATAATAGTATATATTGAGAAATGTTAGAGGTGTAGCTTTTTGGTTCCTTTAGGATACATATACACTAAAAGTATACATAAGAGATTATGGATATATCACTCTGCTTATAGTGGTCATTTTGATATATTTATATATGAATCAAATATTTTATACTCTCAAATATATATTATATATATACATATATAATATATATAGCTGGAGATGTAGCTAAGTGAATGCTAGAATACTCACTTATTATGGATAAGACCCTGGTTTCAGTACCCAGCAATGTGATCAATCAGTCAATCAATCAGTAAGATTAATTTATTTTCTCTCAAGTTATCTGAACCAGTAATCTGTTTTTCTGTAACACTTTGAAGTCTTGGTGGTGGTGGTGATGGTAGTGGTAGGGTGTGTGTGTGTGTGTGTGTGTGTGTGTGTGTGTGTGCGCGCGCGTTTAAGATTATTCATTAGAAGCTGGACATGGTGGCACATATCTTTAATTCCACCATTGCAGGAGGCAGAGGCAAGTTGAGTCTCTGTTCCAGGTCAACATAGGCTCCATAGTAAGTCTTTATCTCAAAAAAACCAAACATTATTAGTAGATTGTGCAAAGTTCTTTTAACTCTTTCAATTGCTAGATTATCAGTTGATCTTTACAGAATATAAGAAAGTTATCCTTTTCTCTGTTTACCTTTTCATTTTTGATAGGATCGGAAACTCCATGGTACAGCTCAGCAACTGCTCCAGGATAGCAAGACAAAAATAGAAGTCATCCGAATGCAGATCCTTCAGGCCGTGCAGACCAATGAGCTGGCTTTCGATAATGGTGATGCAGTACACTTACATTTTGTTGTCTTTATAGGGTACTAAATAAATGTCATTAAAAAGAGAGGCAGTTGTGGCTAGAGAATAACTTACCAGTTAAAAGCATCCATTTCGCTTGCAGAGAACCTGGCTTTGATTCCCAGCACATACAACAGCTCACAACCATCTCTAACTCCAGTCCCAGGGATTTAAGACCCTTTCTGTCCTCTGTGGACAGCATTCATGCATATGGTACACATACATACATGCAAGCAAAAAAAGAAAAGAAAACAAAAAACCATGCACATAAAATAGAAAAGTAAATCTTTAAAACATAAAACTTTTAAAAAGGGAAAAGAAACAGTCACACAGGGTTAAAGGGGAAGAAAAGTTTTGGTTTGGGAGGTTGCTTTTATTTGCTTTTACTTGGGATGGTTGATTTCAGCTATTTGCCCTTTGGTTTTCCTATGTAGAACATATTTCTTCATTTCAGTAAGCAGTTAGATATTTTTTAACCGATGCTTTATGAAGTGGGTTGCTATTTAAAAGTATTTCTTTGTTTAGCATTTTTCTTTCTTTCTTCTTTTTTTTTTTTTTTTTAATTCCAATGGGACTCGAGTTAGTTGTTAAAAGTAGAGCCAGATTGTCTTTCAGCATCTTCAGGTTGGTTTCAAGTCCCCAGTGGATCCCCAATTCTATGGATGCTCAAGTAGTAAGTGGAATAAATCACAGTATCTGCAGAGATTTGTGCATCCTTTCATATACTTTTAAGTCATCTGTGGATTGCTTATCATAACTAGTGTAATGAGAACACGATATAAATAGTTGTACTGTTTAGGAAATATTGACAGTACAGACTCAGTTTTTCCTCAAACACTTTGTCCCAGGAGTTGTTGAGTCCCTAATATGGAGCTTGCTAGTGTGGAAATCCACTATGTTTCTATCTCATTAAGTTATATATAACAGGGTCTTCAGGTCTAAGGCCTTTTGACAGATACATGATTTATGTGTATAATGGCTGGCTAAAACAACATTCTATATTTCTTATTCCTATTGTGTTTATTGACTTAACTAAGTTTATGTCAATAATTCATTTCTTTCTCCTGATTTTTTTAATCACTAGATTAAAATGATTCAATTAATAAGTAAATTTTCTTTTTCCTCCTAGCAAAACCTGTGATAAGCCCTCTTGAGCTTCGGATGGAAGAATTAAGACATCATTTTAGGATAGAATTTGCAGTAGCCGAAGGTGCAAAGAATGTCATGAAATTACTTGGCTCAGGAAAAGTAACAGACAGAAAAGCACTTTCAGAAGTAATTTTAAAAACAATTTTTGGCTGTTTAATATGTTATTTGAGGAATATCTTGGCTTAAATGACCATAATATCTCTTTTCCTAACAAGGCACAAGCAAGATTTAATGAATCAAGTCAGAAGTTGGACCTTTTAAAGTATTCACTAGAGCAAAGGTTAAACGAACTCCCCAAGAATCACCCCAAAAGCAGTGTCGTCATTGAGGAGCTTTCACTTGTTGCGTCACCAACCCTGAGTCCACGACAGAGCATGCTGTCCACTCAGAACCAGTATAGTACACTGTCCAAGCCAGCAGCGCTAACCGGTAGGTAGCATGTAGCTCCTTTGTTTTTGTTTATATCAGAGTATGGATTAATAGTTGGAGTCAAAAGGCATGTGTACAAGACTTTCCTTCAATTATATTTTAGGTTCATATAGTAAAAAAAAAAGCCCCTATTTGCTGGGGCTGATGGCACAGTATGTAAACTTAGCTATGTGGGATACTGAAGCAGGAGGATTACAAGTTCAAGGCTTGCCTGGACAGCTTAGTAAAACCCTGTCTAAAAATAAAAATTAAGTGGTGGGAACGTAACTCAATGGAAAAGTGCTTGTTTAGCATACACAAGGGTTCAAGCTCTGAAAGAAAGTTTATTCTTATATTTTTGGTTGTGAGCCTAGTCTTTAACGGCTGAGCCGTCTCTCCAGCCCAAGAAAGTTTATTCTAAGAGGCTTGTAATATAATGTAGAACTACTATTACCTCTGTCAAATTCTAGAACATTTTCTTCATCTCTAAAGAAAAACTGTGCTCATTCAGTACTGCAGCACCATTACTTGGGTTGTTGTCTTAATGCATTTGTCTTTTCTAGAGATTTCATGAAAATGTGATTATATACCCTGTAGCCTTCCTTATCTGGCTCATTTCACAGTGCACACTTATTCATCATTTGACTGAATGATGTACATGTTATAGTTTTATAACACATTCTGTTTTTCTATTTGAAAGGATACTTAGGTTCTTTTTTACCAGCAGGATATTGTGAATAATACCTCTCTAAGCCTTTTTTTTTTTTTTTTTCTAAACACCTGTTTTCAATCTAGAAGGACACACATCTAGGAATGTGCTTGCTAGGTCATATAATTCTTTTGTATTTAAAATTTTAACAGTCATCAAACCTTGACAGGTGTTATGCAACTTAGCTTCTCCAAAACAATGCATGTGGAGGTTCTCTGCATCCTTACAAGCACTTGTTACTTCCTTTCCTGATGTTGGTTTTCAAATTATAGCTATGCTAGTAGGGCCATTATTGAAAGTGGGGTAGAGATTCCTGGCTGGTTTTCTGGAGCTGTCTCTATTTTTTTTCAGTTCTATATGTGTTTGTTTCACAGTTTTTGGCTCTGTTGTATCTATGTGTAATTGTTATAACTTTCTCATGAATTGACTTCTCTTTTGTCTTTTTTTTAAAACAAAATTGATCACAAGTCTGATTTGTCTGATACCGAGTAAGACATCTCTAGACTCCCCCGTGGTTACTATGTGAAGCAAATATCCTTTTCTATTTTAATGAAATATATATTTGGATATAATATGAATCTTTGAAATAAGGTGGAATTGGATTATTTTAATACCTTATGTCAGTATCTTATAACTATATAGTTTTATCCATTTATATTTATAACTGCCAATATTTATTATATATAATATATAATAAATTTGAATGCTAATTATTGGAAATTATGTTAAATTTTATAAGCATATTCTATATGCTTACCTTTACCTCAGACATGTAATTATAAGACAGTTTCCAGGTCATCTGTACTTGTGACAGATGACTGCAAAGTCTCACAGCCTTAGGCTCCATTCTCTGAAATAATTTACCAAACTCATGTAGGACTATACTTACCTCTACAGCTTTATTATAAAGGATACAAATTAGATTCAGACAAATACTACATGTTTTCTCTTCTATGGGAAACATAGATTTAAGAGTATATTGTATGTGCATAAGAGATAAAACCAGAAAAAGGATTGTGAGAATGGATGAAGAGCTCTTAAAAGAGGGTAGAAAGGGGGAAGAAGGAAAGATATGTAATAAAGCAGAAGCTGAAATGAAGGGAACCAGTCAAGGGGGCCAGGAAGCATGGGAAGGGAAGTGGGTGAGCATCAAGTATAGTGACACATGTGTTTGAAAATTCTGGAAGGAAGCTCATTAGTATGCTAACCTAAAAATTTAATTTGGGGGAGAGGGAGTAGGATGAGCCAAAGGCAAAAATGCAAGAACTTGTAGGGTCTTAAACACTAATATGGGTAATACTAATATGGCTAATACTGCGAGTTGGCCACACCTCTTTTCATCTGCATAAAGTATGCTGGCCCCAGTCAGCTCCATTCAGTCCCACCCGTGTGTGGTCTTCATCGCTCCTTCCATCCTTGTTAATGCCTGGGTTTTGGCACTTATCACTTACAACACAGTTTTTTACAACAGGCGGGCCAGGGAAGACCTGGCTGGTAGATTGCTCCAGAGGACAGTGGAGAAGACAAAGCCCCACCACCTCTCCACCTCCTGAAGCATTTGATGCTGAGACACAGGGAGAGATGGAATGTGAGGGAAACCCTGAACTACAGGTGGTGGTTTGTGTAAGCAGTACCTGTTGCTGTGACATCCCTCACTTGTACACAGCGCTGGGTGCCAAATTGAGCAGCAATCAGTGTGAGCCTGTCCAGCATAGCCAAGGTGTCTCCACGACTGCCAGAAAAACCTTGGACTTCAGGCAACCAGAGAGTGCAGTCAGTGTCTTAGGCAGAGGCAGGAATTCAATGCTCAGAGTACTGGGACAGCCTGAGGCCACCGTGTGTCCGTGTCTCCAACATCCTGGTACCATGTGTTTGCACTTGGCCTGCACTCCAAAGACGACGACTCATTGTTTTGAAAACCAGTCAATGAAAAAGATATTTCCCTAAAAAAACAAAACAAAACAAAAAAACTACCAGCACTCTGTGGTCCTAGGATCAGTGTCTTTCACCACCTAGGCAGTTCTCGTGAGCTTTAGATAGCCTCATGTTTATTGGGACTTTATTATGTGGGTGTGACTGAATGACTCATTACCATGTGAGGGAAATTGCCCTGCATAGGAGGTCAGGACATCAGTCTTAGATGACTCAAAGTCCCAACCCCTAACGATGAGTCTTTCTAGGAATGTCTTCCTCCCTCATGAAGCTGTCTAGAGACCTACTGTGTGACACCTTGTTAGCATAAACTCCAGAATGGTCTGAGGCATCACCATGAGTAACAGAGATTTCTACACTGACAATGGTTCAAAAGGTTTAGATTTCCCTCTCATACACTAAGGATAAAACCCTCTTGAATATAACAAAAGTGCTTACTGGAGAGTGAAACAAGCCTGTACAAATAGGAGACCCCCGTCTCAGAGCACAATTGAGAGCCTGTGAGATGATCTATTTTACAAGATGTCCTCTGAACACATGCATGCTATGGTACACAAATACACACATGCATGCACACATACATGTACACACGATCAAACAATCCATCAGTTAACGTAATTTAAAGATTCATAAACAAAACATTTACGTCTGCCATTTTGCTATTTGGTTTACAAATGATATTTTTTCTATGATATGACCTCTTTGTACATTTTTCTAATCTTATTCTCTCATTTGTCTTTTACTTATTAATTAGTTTTAATTAATAACCTGATTTTCTTAGAAACATTATAATAGGCACATAAAGAATTTGCACAAGTAGTAGATTCTTCATAAGTCCAATTTCTATGTATTTTTCATCACTTTCCCTACTATCAACATCTTAAACTAAACTGGCACAGATGTGTTTATTAGGTTTAAGGTTTTTCCCTGTCTTTTTCTCATTTGTGTTTTAGGGGTGTAATGTTTTGATGCAGTCACTCAGAATCCCAGATGGCACCCGACTTATGGTAATACTTTGAGTTGTAGAGTTATGGCATGAAACACAGACTTTTTTAGTTGTTGAGTCTACACTGGCACATCATTATGATCTGAGGTCTGTAGTATATAATGGCTCACTCTGTGTGAACATTTTCCAGGTATAGATAATGATTGGTATCTGCTATTATCTTTCCCTTCTGTACCTTTAGTCCCTGCCTCCTTTCCAATCTATAAGCCTGGCAGGCAGCCCCTCACCTATTTTTTGTTTTAAATGATTTTGTTCCTCTCCCTTCCCCCAGGTTCTGGGACTATAGATATTTACCAACACTCTCAGATCTACAGGTTGTCTTTTCCCAGGATGTCACACTTGGAGTTCTAAAATGTATAGCCTTTTAGAGGTGCATTGCTGTGTGTGCATGAGTACTTGTGTGTATGTGCATGCACTCCTGTGTATTTGAGTGTGAGTGCGTGATGCTTACAGTAAGTCTTTAATATCACACAAAAACTGCTCTATACAAGTACAACTTCTCCTTTCTGCTATTTTAAATTATATCTTTGAACATGATTTGCTTATTAAGAGGTTATGGTGTTTTTAGGTATTTGTCTGAAATGACAAGTGAAGTTTCAGAAGGAATTATAAACCAGAAACTCCTGGAATTCACCTTAGTATGTGCTTCGTGCGTCATTTGTGTCACCTGCTCACTGCTGTTGTCTTTGGTTCTTCTAGCTTTTGTCTTCACAGAAATGGAAACAATTTCCCGTAACTTCTCTTCTCAGCAGCTTTCATGCTGAAGACTGCTTTGGATTTTGTTTTTATGGGGGAATCTGTTTTTTTGTTTTTGTATCATAGTTTTGTTTTCTACAGAATTAATTGACGTTTTCTCTCAGCATAGTGGTGCATGCTAGTAATCCCAACCCTGGAGGCTGAGAGAAGGTTCTAGATCAGGCTAGACCACATAGAAGACCTCATTTTCAAACAACAATAGCTGTTGCAATACTGAATTAGGAAAAAAGTATTTACTTGTTCTGATAGAATTTGTAGCTACTGCTTATGAATACATTTAGTTCTTAGATTCACTTGTGTTACATTTTTGTATTATGGTTTATGAAAGCGAAGAATGTAGTTTTACCCTATTTCTAATGTGGTTATAAGCAATTGTAATTATGCCATCTCATAAAAGAATGAAGCCTGTAGATATTTTAATAAAGGTCTTCACTCTCTGTGGAATTTTTTTTTGTCCTAAATGAAAGCAGGTGGTAAACACTGTCATGTCCTGATATATGAAAATTACTGAAATATTTAATAAGCCACCAGGATTTGAAGGAGTAACCAGATGTTTTCTGTTTCCCCAGGATCACTTTTACAGCTGGGTATTTACATTGAAAATGAGGAAATTGCTATTACAACAATACAAATAAAACACAAGCACAACAAGTTGTTTCTTTAAAACTAAAAGAGAAAACATAGCCACTCTGCTTAAGCTTGTCTTGTTGCTCCACAACCAAACAAACTTGGAAAAAAGATGGAAACTGATCTCTTTCCCACTTTAACAAGTTTGTTGCTGCCTAGTTTTTCAGTGGTGCTCACACATCTTAAGTATTATACAGGTTAATGACTTTTTAGTAAATACATGTCATTGTATCATTATGACCAGTACTCACTTTTTAGGACAATATTACAGGATTGTTTTAGACATCATACATACTGAGTTTAGTTTTGCTCTTGTTTCCAATGAGAAAACTCTTGTTATCCTCATCTCTGTTCTTCTATGTGTTGTGTTATTTTCCTCTTGCCGCCTGTAGTGTTTTCTGTTTATCACATTTTGAAAAATTAAAACATACATTTTATAATTGTTTGATTTAGTATTCATGAGGTTCTTGTGCTTATAATCTTCATAAAATTTTGAGAGCTTTAAGCCACTTTAAAAATACCTATTTGTTTCCCTTTTTGATTGCTTTTTATCAGAAGTGTCAGTTAAACTTGGTTCTAAGTTAAATCATAATTCACATATGGGTAGTGTTTTTCCCTGGTGTCTTTATCCTGTCTGATGCTGTTGTCTTTAACTCAGGCAATCTTTTCTTTTGCAGTGCTCAAACAGCCACCAATTCCATCCAGTGCATAGTTTTTAAATTTTAGACAAATGTCCTTTCTGTCTCTAGAAATGTACTTTGGGACTTCTTCATTTCTTTCATGTCTCTGTTCAACCTTTGAACAGATACATATAGATGTAATTATTTTAATGTCCTTGTCTGCTAACTGTGACATCTACTTCAAGTCTCTTAAGTCATTATGTGTTAATGTTTAGTGTAGTACTACAAAACAAACTCACCTGATAATCTTTGACTGGCTAGCAGACATTGCAAAGTTTGCCTTGCCGAATAAGTATTCTTAAACTTTGTTCTAGGGTGCAGCTGTATAGGAAAACTTTGATCTTGTATGTGTAATTATTAGGGTCTGCTGTGAACAAGAATATCATTTGGTAGTAATTACCTTACTATTGCAACAAAAGTCTTTCTGAACTCCCTGTAGTGTGTTGTGAATTAAAGTTTTTTTCAGTTGTGGTTGGTGGGATCACTGTTCCTACCTGTATATAGAGCATATTGTTCTTTCTACTCTTTCTTATGGTTTCGTTCCTTGCCTCTAGTATTTCATTCTCAGACTGGGACTGGCTAGTACCTGAGTGAGTGTGATGTAAGGGAACCTGGATACCTAAGGGGTCTGTAGCTGTCTTGGTCTCAGGATTTGTATCCCCCTGAGAGCAGCATGTTTTAGCAAGTCTTGGGACCGACTGCCATAGGAGCAGCCTTATGGCTTGTCTCTCATCCCTCACTGGCCCTCACTGACCTGGTGTCCCTCAACACTTTCATAGTTTGCTTTGGTTGGTTGGTGTTGCCTTGTTTTGATTTTGCTTTTGTTTTGTCTAATTGTTTTAATTTGAATTGGGAAACTTTGTTCCTACTTCTTATTTAGAAATGTAAGTTTTGCAGCTTCTTTTTAGTAACTAAAAACTGTAGATATTAAATTTTAATTATTTAAAAATGTAACTGGACAGTTTTACTGGAGTAAAGAGTCTTCTTGAAGTTTTGTACTGTTTAAAATTTGACCATCAAGGCAACATTTTAACTATTATTTCAAATTTTATAAAATGAAAGTATCTATTGTCTTTTTTGATTCTACTATGATTATTTTCATCAAAAGGAGTTGTTAGCATTCATCCAAGTTGTAAAAAATATAAAATTAATCATTAAAATGTACATTCACAAATTATAGCTCAGCCCAAATTTACTCTGTTCTTCAGAAACATCACTCCAATATAGTTTATTAAGCATTTATTCAAAAATAGACATCTTCCTCATCTCTTTTTTCATAGATATTAAATGCCTTTAGATCTTTTTTTATATAGTTCAGTTGTTATCTCCCTCCAGGTTCGCCCTCCAATAATTCCTCATCCCATCCCTCCTGCTTACCCCAAGAGGATGTCCCCATCCCTCTCCTTACCCCACCCCATCCCACCCCACCTTGCCAAGGCTCCCCACTCCCTGGGTCCTCAGGTCTCTCAAGGGTTTGGTGCATCTTCTCTCACTGGGGCCAGACCAAGCAGTCCTCTGCTGTGTATGTGTCAAGGGACCTCACATCAGCTGGTGCATGCTGCCTGGTTGATGGCTCAGTGTCTGAAAGATCTCTGTGGTCCAGGTCAGTTGAGACTGCTGGTCTCCTGGGGTTACCTCTTCCTCAGCTTCTCCCAGCTTTTCACCAATTCAACCACAGGGGTCCCTGGCTTCTTCTATGCATTGGTAGTGTGCTAGTATTTGCATCTGACTCTTCCAGCTGCTTAGCACAGTACAGCATCAATAACATTGTCAGGCCCAGGGTTGTCCCCTTGAGTTGGATCCCAATTTGGGCCTGTCACTGGACCTCCTTTCTCTCAGGCTCTTCTCCATTTTTGTCTCTGCAGTTCCTTCAGACAGGAACAATTCTGGGTCAAAGCTTTTGACTGTGGGATGGCAACCCCATCTTTGTGTGTTTTGATGTTGTTGTTTCTATATCTGTTTTTACAGACATGCAGGCTGTTCACTTAGAAGACACAGAGGGCTTTCAGATATTCCCAAACTATAGTTACAAATGGTTGTTTGCTACGTTGTGAGTGCTGGGAATTGAATCTTGGTCCCCTGAAAGAAAAACAAGTCTCTTAACTCCTGAGCTCTCTTCAGCCTTGAGGCAGCATTGGGAGTTATAAGTTTAGTCCAAGCAGAGACAAAGCCCTGTGTCCAAATAGCCTTAGTCACAATTCCTTATTTTTTGTTTGGAGTACCTTTATTATTTATTTTTCTTAGAAAATTAGTTATTATTAATTATAGCCAATATTACTTGACTATCCTGTCAGAAAGGAAAAACAAAATAATAATTTTATATTTTAAATGGAACAGGAATGATTTGTTTATACACAAAACACAGCATTTTTCTCTGTACCTTATAACTAGTACTATGTAGAGTTGAGCACAGCTGTTATTCTCACTCAGAATTTTTTGTATGTAATCCGAATGCTAATATTTAACTTTATTTTCCCCTCATGTTCTCTAGCCATGTAATTACATAGTCTTTGATTATAAAAGGAATATTCGTTTATGTGTTTTTATGTAACTTACTTTATGCTCTAGAGTTAGCTTTGTTAAGTATTGTTGTTCTGTTGTTGTTTTAGTCTCCTATGATACCCAGGCTGGACTGGAAGGCTCTGTGAATCATAGGCTCTCCCCAAAGGCCACTCAAGTTCTAGAGTAACAGATATATCCTACCATTCTGACTGATGCTTGTTTTTCTTGTATAAAAGTTGGTGGAGTTGACATAATTAGTGGTTTTCAGGTGTTTAGGTTAAGAAGGGTGGTACATTTCTCACAGATCCTCTGTACAAAGTTTTTGTTATTTTAGCAAATCACTCTCTTTTTCCTCTTTCTGAACAGATAACAGGCATGGCTTTGTATACTACGACTGTTGTTCTTATTGCATATTTGTTTATTAACAGGTACTTTGGAAGTTCGTCTTATGGGGTGCCAAGATATCCTAGAAAATGTACCTGGACGGTCAAAAGCAACGTCCGTAGCACTACCTGGATGGAGTCCAAGTGAAAACAGATCATCTTTCATGAGCAGAACTAGTAAAAGTAAAAGTGGAAGTAGTCGCAACCTCCTGAAAACCGATGACCTGTCCAGTTCAGTAACCATGCTTTTTAAAATCATGCCATACATTGAAGGGCCTTAATGAGGAGGAGACAGGCAAAAATGTTCCCATTTTTGTGTCCAAATAGGACCAAAAGATTTCAATTGCGATTATTTTAAATTTTAAAATCTATAATAGGAAACAAAAAAAGCAACACATTTTACTCTACTGAAAATAAATGAGACTACATGATAAATAAAAACTTTTGAAAGAATGAAATCCTGAATATCACTCTTTTTACCAAAATGAAGAACTGTAGACACTGAGATATTTCTTCCTGGTAGACTCCATCTTGGTTATTTTAATGGTTTAATGACCATTAAAAACTGAACTTGCTATGGATAAGGTGTGTGCTGGAATAGATAGTGTTTGAGTTATCAGCTTTGAGAGGGGATGGAGTCAATGTTGGGAAAAGTTTAGAGGGAAAATGAGAAAGGAATGAAAGTGATGAATCATTTGAGGCAATAAGTTCTCTATCTAACATACACAGTAGAAAACAAGAGATGACTAATATAGATAACACGTATAAGCGGGGTAGATGATACATTCTTAAATGTGCAAAATAGCACTTAGTGTTTGTTTCTATCAAAATCAAAAGATAATTTAGCTGATACTAAAGAAAGCCAGTTAAAATACAGACAGTTCAGTATTGATTATAAAAAAATCCTTTTCAAAAAGTTTGCAGTTTCTTCATGCTATAAAATAGTGATAATTTTCTTTTAACAGTTTAAAGTTTTTAACCAAATTTAAAATTGTAATTGCAGATGATGTTTGTGCTGTTTTGAAGCTAGATAATACTGTGGTTGGTCAAACTAGCTGGAAGCCCATTTCCAATCAGTCATGGGACCAGAAGTTTACACTGGAACTAGACAGGGTAAGAAGGGGACTTCTTATTTGAAAATAGTGTAATTTTTATTTATTGTAAGTCTTTAAGTAGTTTTGTTATTTTATTTTGTGTTTTGAGACAGCATCTCACTAAATGCCCAGACAAGCATAGACCTCACTCTGTAGACCAGGTTAGCCTCTAACTCTGCGATCCTTTGGAATTAAAAACATATGCCACCACAGCAAACCAAAGGGGTTTATAAAGTTGGAAGCGTGTACATATTTCTTATGTTTCTCATCTGAGGGATTATATATATATATATATATTTGTCTTTAAGACATAAGAACATATCTGATTGCTGCAAATAGCTGTAGTGTGCAGTAATTCCAAACTGTATAGTTTATATCAACTAAGAAATGTTGCAGTGGTGAAATCACATAGCACAATATGTGTATGTGCTTTAGCCTTGTTTTGTATTCTTTTTTCTGTGTTGCCTCAGTTGGCTTAATCTTCAGTGTTCCTTCCTCACCCTGTACTTAGACTACAAAACCCAGCCATAGTGCTCAGCTATTGAATAATACACCATCTGTTTATATATAGTGTGGTGAATTGTATATTGATTGTATATTGAATAATATTCAACCTATTTACTACAGTGATTCTTCTGTCCCAAGATTTGTATACTTGGTTTTGAACAGAGCTCTTACACTTCATTTTCCCAGCTGTCATTGTGTCAGAATGTCTCTCATGAATGATGTAAATAAGTAGACTTATGCTGTGTCTGTGTAACATAAGGCAGCACTTTCCAATCTGCAAAGAACTTTATTTTAGATTTAAATCTATTCATTAGTCTAGGAGAAAAATACTCAGCCTTTATTGTATTTTGAGCTAAAATAATTAATCGTTTTTACTATTTAATACAGAGATCAGTGGTACCTGGATACTTTAAAGTTATCGATAGCAATGAGAACATACATACGGTAGCTGTGGAAGTGCTGCCGATTATGTCTACCTTCTATCTGGAAGGGGTTTTCCTATTTTATCTGATTGATCTTCAAAATAAGCATTGTGGTTGGGACTTTTATTGTCTGCCAGTTAACTTTTACAGATATGCATAGTCCCTGTTTTCCTAATCTAACTATTCTCTGTGCCTGAGCACCAGGCTGATCGTCAGCAGATGCTTTCATCCTAGAATTTACTCTCAGTTCAGACATTCAATCTTTATACTCTCCTATTTAATCAAATATTTATTGATTACTATTGCATTCCAGGTGCAGCTTGACAATGAACAACATAAACAAGTCTCTCAGGTTCTCTTAAGAAATGTATACTTTATTGGCTTTTCAGTATCTATCTCATTAGTTGCAGGCTTTCCAATTACAACAGAGCTGTCTGTAATAGTCTACTACCTCGATTCTAAGACATGTCTTTATCCTAGTGATTTCATCTTAAAAGATAACAACTCTGCTAGACTGAGATATTTATGTTTCATGGTAGTATGCATGGAAAATTCATATAAAGAAACTTGACCTTAGGGTTTATGTGAAGAATAAATGTGAGAGAGAAGAGATGAAGGGCATAAACATTAATAGGTATCTGTTCAAGAGATAGAAGCATAAGGTAGGGAGGAAGGTGAAGCCAACTATGAGAGTAAGAATAGAAGAAAATGTATGTGGAAGCTGAAAGGCAAAGTGAATCTGAATCCACAGCAAGGAAATAGAAAAGGAAATGTTATCATAAGAGTTTGAAAATAATTATTTTGGAGAAGGATAAGTTCTAGATTTCCTCTGGTTAGAGATTAGAAGTCAGTCTCATCCATCTGTGAGACCATTCTTTGTATTTATACTGATCAGCTTATATGTCCCAGGCATTTTATAAGAATATAGTTTATGGAGATACATAGCAACAATGTAACTCACAAGGTTAATATTCACTGGTTTTATATTAACATGCCAAGCATCATCCTCGATGCTGGAAGTAATTGGTCAAAGCAGTTTAGTTCTATAGAAAAAGAAGATAAATAGTAAGTAGAGTTTAAAATCTGCACAGAAGTGACGAAATAGAATTGTATTATAAGGGGATCAGAAGTGACTGAAAAGAGCTCTATATAACAAGGGATCAGAAGGGAGCTGTGTAACAGCATCAGTGTATTACAGGATCGGAAGTGAGAGACTATTGTACACAGAGGAAATTACACTTAACCTGAGGCCTGGTGTGGGAAAAAGCAGACACATTGCTAAGAACCAAAGAGTATTCTCAAAAAAGGAAACAACTCCCTAACACAGGTGGGAGCTTGATGTGTTGCCAGCAACCAACCAAACCAACCAACCCTTGTGAGATTAGAGCTATGGTGTGAAGTAAAACAGCAGAGACAGAGAGGTGCTACATTACCAGTTAGTTAGGCTATGAGGTGGAAGGAAGGAAGAGATCATTTTGTTGTGCTGTTGTCTTTGTTTTGTCTTGTTGGGTGTTTTGTTTTGCTTTGTTTGGACAGGGTCTCACTTTTAGCTCAATTGGATCTCAAGCGTGTAGTCTTCTTGCCTCAGATTTCCAGGCAGTGCTGCTATCTATTTCTCCCAACCAGCATAGTGTCGCTTTATCCTTACGGAGGCTTTGAGATAAGGCTATTGATTTGAATCTAATAGAAAATATTGTTTGAGTGATGGGAAACTAAATAGTTGAGTGTTTCTCTCCCTCTCTCACACAAGTTTCTCTTGTAGTCTTGACTGTACTGCTTCTGCCTCCCAAATGCATGTACCACCACACCCAGCCAAATCTCATCTTTTATTTCAAAGTCTACTTAACATAAACAAAATTCTATTGTAGAAGTTTCATGCTTTGTGGAACGATCATAAGGAAACTTAAGAAAGAGGCTAGGGATATGAGTCAGTTGCCAAACATTTGACTAGTACAAGTGTTTAAGAATGTTAAAGGCTAGAGAGATGACTCAGCTGGTAAGAGTGCATCGTATTCGTAGAGGCTACATACGTTTGGTTTCCAGCATCCAGGTGAGACAGCACACAAATGTTTGTGGTCTCCAACTTCAGAGGGTCTGACACACTCTTTTGAATTCTACGGGTATTCTATGTACATGTCGCACACAAGAAAAGGAAAAGAACATCAGATCCCAGATTCCTCATTTCTCTTACCATCTGCTAAATTTTCTATATCTTGGTTTAAAGTAAAGAAGTCTCTCTTTTTCCTCATAGTATCTATAATGAAGCTACCCTTAGTTCCATTCCTTATTGTCCTGAAATCTTATTCCATTTCTTATCCCTCCTGTCACCTATATTAATCTCATTTTTTGTCACCTCTGATTTTTATTGCATGTGTTCACATTCTTCCCATTGTTTTTTTTTTTTTTAAAACCTGTTTTTTGGTTTTTGGGTTTTTTGGGGTTTTGTTTGTTTGTTTGTTTTGGAGTTTTTTGTTGTTGTTGTTTTTTGTTTTTTGCCTCTTCCTAGTTCTTTGGTAGGTTTCTATTTCACAGACAAAGATTTGAAAAGGGTATTCATGCTCACACACTAAACTGAAGTTTCTATTATTGCTCTAAGTTCATAAAGACATGTAGTATCCCGTATAATCCTCAGTTATAAGATGTGTACAGTCATTCTAATTGTTTTAGAGAGCAGTGTGACCCTCAATAATCTTATAAGATGTGTACAGCTATTCTAATTGTTTTATAGGGGAGTGTGATTTTGAGACTTTAAGTCACTTTTCACAGACCCCACAGCAAAAAAGTGGCAGAATTTATACAAACTTTTGCACAGAGCCAAGTCTTTCTGAGGGGAACACACCTGTGTTCTTTTTCACTAACTTGTTCTACATCTGCCCATCATTTACTAGAGTAAGTTTTCTTAATTGCAGATTACAGTAATAATAAAAATTAACATGTTCTGAGATTAGCTTAGGTGCTATGCCTGTATTCTTATAATTCTCCCCAAATGTTTGATACTACTGGGCATGTTTTATAGATGAGCAAACCAAAGCTGAGAGTAGCTACAGTGACCTGTCCAAGTTTCCAAAAAGGTATAGTGGAGCTAAGATGGAGCCTATTGAGTATCCAAACGTTTATTGAGTTTGCATCTACACGATAATTAGTTCTAGTGCCCTTGCTTTTAACTGACTGTACTTGCCTGTTATGATTTAGCTCATGTACTCTCCTCCTATATATCAAACTTAGCTAGCTTATAGCTTTCAAAATAAAGACGTAATTTCTTTTCAGATCAAGCAAAGCTCTTATGGCCTGTATCTGCCCTTTTATCCTCCTTCTCCCAATAACAGTATAAAATATTTGAAAACAGGACATATAATTAGGTTACTTCCTCATCTTTTTCTCCATCATATAAGACATTTTATGTTGATAGTCACAAGTATTAATAGGAATAATTTATGCAAACCAATTATAAAACAAATAAAATAGTTGCTGGAAGGATGGCTCAGTAGTTAAGAATGCTTCCTGTTCTCTAAGGCACATGAGTTTGGTTTCTAGCATCACACTTAGCTGTTCACAACCACCTGTAACTTCAGTTCTAGGGGATCCTACGACATTTGTCTCTGAGGGCACCTATATACTATGTTTATATAACCCCCCCACACACACATATATACACACACACATGAATAAAAATAAAAGATTTATTTTTATTTATATATCTAAAAGCTGTTTTTGTCAGCCTTTATGGTTTTTATTTCACTTCATCATAGCTTGAGGATACGACAGTATAGATACACTGATTTATAAATAGATTCCTGATAAACACACAGCAGCTCTGGGGAGGAGGGGCGAATTTGATTTGAAATGTCTTGTTTCTTACATATTTTATCACAGCTCATACAACAGTAACTCTGATTTAATTCTCCATGTCACATATGTTACTAGAAAAGCATTGCTCTAAATCATTCTTAAGGCATTTTGAAATGTCTTTTCTATCTCTCTGGTCTTTAAATTTATACTTACCACTGCTATTCATCACTATAAGAGAATGAAATAAAAAATTAGAAGTGTTTCTTGCATTAAAAGTTCTAAGATTGACAGGTTAAAAAATAAATCATTTGTAGCAAAATAGAAAGCTACAAATTGTTTCTTGGAATCATAAAGCTGAATTCTACTGAACATGAGATTAAATCCAAAATCTGAAAATAGATGAGGATATAATCCTGCTGGGTAAGCAGAATAGATAAGAGGATTCTGAGCTAGAGTATAAAGTTGATGTTTAAATGCTTAAAGAAATAATAAAAGTGTTTAAAAACTTGAGTGATCCTGGATGATAAACCAGATAGAGTTTTAAATGAGTGAAAGCATGGCTGACCAGAAGCAGAGAATAAAGTGTGATTGGTCATTAGTTGATGTTGATGGCTTCATTGCTCAGGTACGTGGAAGGAGAACTTCCTATGAGTGGTGAGTATAATGTTTAAAATTGAGAATGAGTTAAATGGCCTAAATGGACTAAAGAAGTTATGTGGAGGATAACACAAAAAGAGTTTTTAAAGAATTATGACAGAGGTCAAGTCACATGGACAGAACAAGACGGCCAGCACACTAAGTTCAGAATGAAGGCATGTAGGGAAGCCATTGTTTAAATTTTCCAGAGTCAGTTATAATTATGAAGTTCATATTTGAGAGTGAGTAAGACACCTACCTCTAAAACACAGAAGGTTGGAGTCAGTTGCAGCACTGTTATGACAAATGGATGTTAAATCTGGCCTTGATGGAGGGAGTTGGACTACCATGACCATGGAAAACCAGTAGGAAAGTCTACCCACTGGTTTTGTTTGGGAAATAGATTCCGGTTTAGAAGTGGGAACAACAAGTGTCCAGTCAGAAGACAGAATAATGAGTTTGGAATAAAAAGGAGATTGGAGGAGAGAAATGAAGTGACATAAGGAAGTTGCACATAACTTACAGTCCTACAAGGCTTAATAGTTCACTTGCCATTGTTTACCTGCCATCCCACCCTTCTGTGGCACACTGACTTTTCAAGCATTAATCATGTCCTTAGCTTGTTTGCTTGATATAGAAAGCCCACGTTTTCCTCAGAAAATCACTAAAGAACAATAAATAGATAATTGTTACATGCACCCTAGTAGAAATTTCACTATTTCTTATCTCATGGATTTCCAAAACTGAATATTTTTTAACTTTAGCATAAATTAAACATCTTCCTTTTTGCCCTTTTTCTTTTTTAGCAGGGGAAATTCATTCTCTTTAACTTGTAGCTCTCAAACTTTGCCAGTTTTGTGTCCCAGTATTTTTCTCATGATGTTTCTATGGGTCAAAACATAAAAATAAACAACTTTCCCACAGTTGTCTTCATTAGGAAGTGCTGGGTGAGGCATCCATGTAATACCAACATTCAGGCTGAGGTAGGAGAGTTCAAGAACAGCCTGGGCTATGCACAGTAAGAGCTGTCTCAGATACAAAACAAGTCGTTATTAATTGGTATTTATACTTATGTCATAGAAAGTCAATATTGGGGGCACAAGTGTTAAATGCTTTTATTTAGCTCTCATTTCATTACAAGTAATAAATGGTATGTCTGTATATTGTTCAAAATATAGTTTTCCTTGGAATCAAATGAACCCTGATTTCTTCCACATGAATTTTTGTGGTTTTTGTTCTTGTTGAGAAGGAAGCTTGGTAAAGATTTCATTGCAGCACGATGGAGACACAGTGCTAGTAGTGAAACTGCATAAAGTGGATCTGGAAGCTCTCATGAGTTCCCTCAAAAGCAAAGGGTTTCCCAAGCACAGTAGGCTTCTCAGCAAGTCATTCGGGACTTCATCCTTCCTCAAGCCAGTTCCTTTATGTTAGATGTGCATCATTGTCTTTAAATTGTAATATAGTAAGTCTGTTACACTTCTACCTCAGCTGCACAGACAGCTGACTCAGGGCCTCTTGTCTTTTTCTAATTATGTTCTAGCTACACAGACTCTTTATTCATACTCTGCAGTTTTCTTTGATTCTAAATTCAAATTCACAGCTAAGCAAAGTGAAGCAGGAGCTCCTATAGTCAGCCCATATTGCCAGTTCCTGTGTAACTCAGGTCCTGTCACCCAGCCCTTTTGAATTGTACTTTTATCCAGATAACATTTTTCCTGTCATTTAAAATTTCCTGTAAGCCTTTGCTCCAGACAACTCACCTGTGGTTTACATTCTAGACTGTAGTGGCATCTCTGTTTGTAAGCCCTTGTTCTGGATGGTGTTTTGCAACTCACATTCTGTCTCTAGCCAACTTTTCTAAATGATACTGGATGTTAGAGGTTAAAGAAACCTGACAGTTCATGACATAAATTATACTGATAGTGTATCTGGGTCATAGATAACCTCTCAGTTTGGGAAGTGTGTTCACAGGGAACAGTACAAGGTAACCAAAAGTAAAAGTTCTTGTCTCTGAAGCCTTGTAAAACTCCAAGAGACTTATCTTAGCTCTGTGATTTCACATTCCATACCAAATCTCAGATTTCTACAGACTAGACACAGGAGAAAGAGAAATCATTTATCAAGTTAGTTTTAATAGATTTGCTAGAATGAATAACTGAAAATGAAGTGAATGGGTCTGCCTTCCACACAGTCCCACCACTTCATCCATGTGAAGGACAAATAGTGACTCCATCACTGGCATTTGTGCTCCTTCAATTGGCTTCATCTCTGCCTTAGACATCTTCTTGATCCTTAACAAGTCTTCCTGCTCAACATGGTAGAGGGAGAGAGAGTGCAGTAGACCTACGTTCCTCTACACTACCAGTTCTCAGCATGGTCTTCCAGCTTATTTCTAGAAAATACTTCAAGACACTTCAACTTTGTGTATGTATGTGCATGCATGGGTGCAGGTACTCTCAGGTGTGTGAACCTATGTATATCATGCAGACAGCAGAAGGGAAGGTCTGGGATCCTGTTCTATCCCATTCCACCTATTCTTTAGAGACCGGATTTGTCACTAAACATGGAGCTCATCATATTTTAGCTAGGCTGACTGCCAAGTGGGCCCCCATCAGTCTTCCTGTTAGCCTCCCAACACTGTTAGCCTGTTAACACTGTAGTTACTGGCTCCCACACCACTTGACAGCTGAGTTCTTTGTGCTACAGGACATGGGCTCTTACCCACTGAGCCATTTCTCCAGCCCCTAAAATACTTACACTTCTAACAAATAGAATAAAAATAGTATTAGTAATCAATTATGAATATACCACTGGTAATCTTAAAATACTTACATTCTCATGGTTTTAATTCCAAGGTATTTTTGACACACTAATTACAAGTCAGAAACGAGGTGAAGTCCTGGAATCTTCTGATTCTTTCCTTTGCTGGCAATGAGTCTGTATTAGCCAGACATTGTCACTTTGACAAAACACATGAGAAAATCATCTCAAAGGAAAAGTTTTACTTTAGCTTATAGCTTCAGAGTTTGGAATTCATATTCATTTGTCCCAGTTGTTTTTAGACTCAGCATGAGACACACATTATAATGGAAGCACATGAAAGAAGACGGCTTCTCACTTCCCAACAGCCAGAAGCAAAGAAAGAAAGGATGGGGTGCCAATATACCTTTCAGCTGTACACCCTCAGTGGCCTCCTTCCCCACTAAAGCCCTACCTCCTAAAGCTTCCTCCACTCCTCAGAAGCTCTGCCATCCCCTGGGGTAACCCTTCATCAGACTGAGCAGGGATGCTAGGATAACTGACACTTAAGACCTGTGACAGTAGTGCTTCTGCAGGCTCTGTTTTGACTCATGTTTATTTCATGTTGCAGTTTTATAAATGTTTTCATTTTTGTCAACTAGTTTTATAATTTAAAGTCAATCTATTATGTATACTAGGGACTTAGATAATAAGATGCTTATCTTCACAAATTGAAAATCTTTATATAAAAGAAATAATTTATTGTAGAACCTAAAGGCAAATACATTTATATCACATTGTGGACAATCTGCATAATTCCTAAAACCAAAACAGTAGAAGAGTCTGGTATTTTCTAATTAAAATGTACATAAATTATAACATTGCAGAAATCAGTTCATGACTTGATTCCAACTTATAAACTATTGTCTAAGGTATATTTAGTAGTAAGTTGTTAAAACTTGAAGTATGTTTTCTCATTTAAACATTATTTCTGATGAGCCCAGTATATTCTCTTGTGTGGCCCAAGAGTGGGTCAAAGACATGGGTTTTCTGAGGCACACAGTGAGACATCTTAGCAGCAGGCCACCAGGCAATGGCATGTGAAAAAGAAAAAGTTGAAAGATTGAGGTTCTAAGTGGAAGAGGAGTTTCTGTGATTATTGATTGTTCTCACTGTGGCTTCTGGCCTTGACCTTTAGAAATGCATTAGCAGAGATTTTCTGAATATAAGTTTAAGTTAAAACTGGTAAAAGTAATAAATAATTAAAAATATTACAAAATTTTGTTTTAAATAGTGTGATTTTGGTGTGTAATTTGTTTATTGTATTTGTATTTTATATATTTTGTGATATTTTATTCAAGTGTGTGTCCAATGATGTCTTTTCTGTTTGTTTGTTTTTGTTTTTTTTTTTTAATTATCTTAGTCACGTGAACTGGAAATTTCAGTTTATTGGCGTGATTGGCGATCTCTGTGTGCTGTAAAATTTCTGAGGTTAGAAGATTTTTTAGACAACCAGCGGCATGGCATGTGTCTCTATTTGGAACCACAGGGTACTTTGTTTGCAGAGGTAATACATGTATTTTATTAATGTGCATAACCACAGTAGAAATTGTATGTGTTGTCAGCATGATGTAGAAATGGCAAGGGTGTTAGCCTAAGAGACAGATATGCTGAGCTCTTGACTGCTCTGCTGCATAAGGGCCTGACCTTGAGGAAACTCACATCTCCTCTCTAGGTCTGTGTTCTCTTCTGGAAAAGGAAGGGGTTGGACTGATTGTAGCTGAGATGCCCTTAAGTTCTCCAGCTTGGGAATCTAGTAGATTTAGTGAACTCTTGTCCATTACAGTGTTGATGTCAATTTGTATTTTCTTTATTGCAGGTTACTTTTTTTAATCCAGTTATTGAAAGACGACCAAAACTCCAAAGACAAAAGAAAATTTTTTCAAAACAACAAGGTAATTACTAAGGATCAAGCGCAATATTTTATATGTAGAAAAATCCAGCTGTCAATTTGAAAGTAATTATGGTATCTTTCTTCTTAGTTGTTCATCTGTAACAATTTTTAAAGGGGTTTAAACACATCCTTAAGTGGAGTAACAGGACTCCATCCATGCCTTTGTTTGGTTTTCAGTCTAGTAGCCTATGTGACCTCAAAGTGTGCTGTCTTTAAGGGTGACCTTAAAACGATCCCCATGCCTCTATCTCACAAGTGCTTGGACTGTGGGCACACACACCACTATGCCTGACTTTTACTGAATTTCAGTAATAACCAACTCACGACTGTCTTATCTCCATCCCCTCTGCTTTCTGAGTTTATCTGAAGCAAACTCATATATCACGAAGACCTGTTGTTATCACAGATGACTTAAACTTTAACCACATGTAACACTAGAGTTAAGAAAGAATTCGAACTCTTGATCTGTTTTTAAAAACTTTTTGTGCTATTTATACTTGCTTTTAATAGAAAACAAAATAGTTAAAAACTAGATTTTAAGTTACAAATTTGTTCTTCATAAATTATAAACTGATGAATTATGAATTTTTCTAATTATGGCTTTCAGTAATGTATAAAGAAATTACTTATCCTGCTTTCGTTATTCACTATGTCTACAGGCAAAACATTTCTCAGAGCTCCTCAAATGAATATTAATATTGCCACTTGGGGAAGGCTAGTGAGACGAGCTATTCCCACAGTAAATCATTCTGGTACATTCAGCCCTCAGACTCCTGTGCCCGCTACAGTGCCAGTGGTTGATGCACGCATTCCTGATCTAGCACCTCCAGCCAGGTACTTGTCTTAGAAAGCTTGAGTATGTCTTACATAGCCATTGCTAGGATGTCTAATATGGGTTACAGTGGTTGTGTTCAGTCCCCCTCTTTCCAAGGAGAATTGCAAAACTGTTGCTCCTTATTTAAAAGAAGTTAGTTTGCTTTTATTTTGCAGCTACTTAAAAATAAAGACTTTGATTGCAGCTTTGGTAAATTGCTTTGTCTTCTGTAAGTGATTCTACAGTAACCAAATTGGACTTTGATCTTGAACCTGAACCTCCTCCAGCCCCACCTCGTGCTTCTTCCTTTGGAGAGATAGATGAATCTTCTGAATTGAGAGTTTTGGATATACCTGGACAGGCAAGGCATTCTAAACATTCCTTGTACAATCTCTTCTTTAAATAAAACCATTATAGTAGCTAAAGTGTACATCTCAATTAAAATTATCAGTATGAAGTATGAATGTCTGGTTTTCGGGTTCTTTTATGTTTGTATTTTATGAGTAAATTTTCTCAGGAGATGAAATTGATAGGAGATAGCCCTTTCTTCCTTTTGGAACCCTGCTATCACTCGCCTCTGTGTTCTCGAGGCCAAAAGGAATGCAGTGGGCTGCAGACATTAAAGAAGACAATGTGTTTGGGGGAGAGGGGCTGTTTGTTTAACAATAAAACAAATGAGCTAATCTGAAACTTTTTCTCAAATACTTTTGGAATTATTTCTCTGACTTTTATCAAATAATTTGTTTACTGAAGTGTCCTAGTTTAATGAGCACTTGATATTTTACAGGGTTCAGAAACTGTTTTCAGTATTGAGAATGACAGAAATAACATGCGGCCAAAATCCAAATCTGAATATGACCTGACCATTGCTGACTCAGGTCGAAGCTGCTGGGGTGTGGGAGAGCTTGAGGACAAGAGGTAAAAGATGAACAGTCGCGCTGCTTCACTGCTGTTGGCCTGCATCTGTAGTTCAGTTGATCACCTCAGTTTTAATCATTACTGTTTCAGATCTCAGCAGAGGTTTCAGTTCAGTCTACAAGACTTCAGATGCTGTGCTGTCTTGGGGAGAGGACACTTTGGAAAGGTAATCTATCAGCACTTTAGAAATACGTATAGGATTAGAAATTCAAATAGAACTCAATTATTTTATTCTTATTTCAGGTGCTGTTGGCGGAATATAAGCACACAAATGAAATGTTTGCAATAAAAGCCTTAAAGAAAGGAGATATTGTGGCACGAGATGAAGTAGACAGGTGAGTTTTTAAAAAAATGAAGTTTTTCCTTGTGGTTAGAGATTAATGAGTAGGCAGCAATAAATTTGAATTCCTAGAAATATTTGATGATGCTAAATTTATCTTCTATGGCAAAAATAGACAGTAATTGAGTGCTGTTTTTCTTTTCAGTCACTTCTTTCCCTTAAGCCAGGTTTGTTGATACAAAGTAAGGACAGGAAAATGGTTAAATTAATTCCATTAAATTTTAATAAGTTACAATGTTGATAAAGTATTAAAATGGAAGTGTTACTGATTTGTGACTTAATAAAAATAATCACATTTTAGCCTATGAAGCTGATAAAATGTCATTTCCTGATAATCCATAAGTAACTCAATGGTTAATATACCTTTTTGAAATATACCTTTATGAGTTTTCCCTTCTATGTGTTAAAAGTTATACTTACTGGGGAAAGGAAGGGGGCAGTGAATGGGATATAAAGTGAATAAGTAAAAAATTAAATTTTAAAAATACAGTACTGTGTGTGTGTATATATATATATATACACACACACACACACACACACACACACACACATGCAGAGGCATGTATCATACATGTTGAGACCAAAAAAACAATGTATCGCCCATCCTAGGGATCAAATTCAAGTCGTTGGTCTTGTCAGCAAGAAGCATTACCTGTTGAGCCATCTTGCTAGACCTCCTTTTGTGTATTTTCTTAGAATCCATTGTTTTTCTTTCTTTCCTTTTTTTTT
>JADRCD010226011.1:4088-22498 GCA_019843815.1 Montemys delectorum
CTAACCAACTAACTAAACAACCCAGCCAACCAATCCAACCAACCAACTAACCAACCAACCAACCCAATCAACCAACCAACCAACGAACCAACCCAACCAACCCAACCAACCAAACCAACCAAACAACCAACCAACCCAACCAACCAACCAACTAACAAAACAAAAAACTTCCAGCCTTCCACAAAAAAATCCAACCAAGAAAAGCCACTCAAACCAGAAAACAACATAAAAATCCTTCTTTCTATTTAACTCTTTTAACCTTAAAAGATAAATAGTTATTATTTAGGGCATTTTAAAAGGTTTGTTTTTATTATTTTTAATTGTGTGTGTGTCTACATGTGGGTATGTGCAAGTGAGTGCAGGCACCTGTGGGGGCCAGTGCTGCGGTGGGAACTGGAGTGGCTGACAGTTAGGAGACAGTTCTGGGAACTGAACTTGGGTCTTCTATGAGAATACTAAGTAGTCTTAAATGCTGAGCCATTTCTCCAACCACCTCTCCCCAATTCTAGGAGATTTTGAATCGGTTTTTTGTTTGTTTCTTTGAACTACTAACTGGCATTAGGGAAGACAGAATCTTTACTGGGAGCTTGAAGGGTAGGATTGAAAAACAACTATCAGATTTTAGAAAGACCAGTCTTGTTTTGATCAAGGTGGTGCTAAGACGTTTTCTTCTCCATGTCTCACAGCTCTTAAACAGCAAGTCCTAAACAACTAAATTTAGAATCAGACCTTTTATTCACAAAGTAATTTATTCACAAACAGTAATTCAACACATCCAATCTCCTAGCTCTCATAACATTCATAAACATGTCAAAAGAGAGCAAACTTATATTACTTTTCCAACATAATATTTTATTGATTCTTTGAGGATTCCCATATCATACACCCTATCACATTCACTTCCCAGTCCTTCCCTGTTCACCCCTTGTGACCTCCTTCTGACAAAAAACAAAACCCAAAACCAACCAAACAAAAAATCTGATTTGTGTTTTCTTTATTGTCACTGGTCAATAAGTAACAATTCCTCAACTCTATTTAAGGGGCCTGGTCAAACTCTCAGTGGCCTGCCCCTTAAATAGAGCTGAGTAATTCCTCTTCCACACCCTTACTAGAAGCCATTTATTGTGGAGAGTGACACTTAAGGATACTACTATAGTTTTTAAGAGTTTTCTTTGATGGTTTCCTGTTTAGGACGTTACTATTTTTTTTAAAAGATTTATTTATTATATTTATATGAGTACATTGCAGGTACTTTTAGACACACCAGAAGAAGGTATCAGATCCCATTACATGGTTGTGAGTCACCATGTGGTTGCTGGGAATTGAACTCAGGACCTTTGGAAGAGCAGGCAATGTTCTTAACCGCTGAGCCATCTCTCCAGCCCTACTATTTTTTTTTAAGGTGGTGAAGGATTGTCACAGAAGTCTTCCATGTTTCTCTTTCTCAACTGTGCATCTGCAGTCATGGATATCACTTCCAAAGTAGCTTACTTGCTCTCTGCGATCAATGGAAGCATGGACCATGGGCTTCCATATGGTTTCTGGTGTCAGCACAGGTCTGGAACAGGGCTTCCAGTTGCAGTAGGGCCCTGGACCCAGACAAGGCCTTTCAGTGCAGCTGGGATCATGGATATCAACATGGTTTCAGGCTGCATCTTAGAGCAGGGATATCCTCCTCACTTTCTGTGGCAACATGGGCCATGAACATCCACACAGACCCTGCCCACAGTAGGACCATGGACCCAGACATGGCCCTGTGGTAGCATCACAGGTCTGGTCATCATCATGGTCCCAGGTGGCAATTACAGGCCACTGACATCAATGTGACCCCCAGTGGTAGCATGGCCCATGAGTACAGAAATCCACGTGGCATTTGTGGTCACATGGGCTGCAAACATCAGTACAGACCTGGCTGAGTTAGGATGACAGACCCAGACGTGGCCCTCTGTGGCAGCACTCATAAGTAGCTGTGGCCTTGAGTTGGCAGTGCAGGCCACTCAGATCAATATGTATCCTGGTAGTAACTTAGCTTATGAACATCATTAAGGTTGTAGGCAATATCACAGGCCAGGGACCTCTGTTTGGCCGTTAGTGGCAACACGGTCTGTGGACATCAACTCAGACCTTGGCCATAGCAGATCTTTGGATCCAGACATGGATCTCTGCCATAACCTGTACCCAGACACTACTACAGTCTCAGGTAGCAACACTGGGCACTCAGATCAGTATGGTCCCAGGGGCAGCACAGCCCACAAACATTAACAAGGATAAAGGCCATGAACATTAGCATGTCATTAGGTGATAACAAAGTCCTTGGACATCAACCTGGACCCCTGTCATATCAGTGCCATTGTCACATACATGGCCCTCAGTGGGGTGTGGGATACAGTGGTCCTTTGAGGCGATCCAATCGAGAAAGTGAACAGTTCCTCATATGGGGTCTAGAGAGATCCTGCAGCCTGAAAGCTAGTTTGGGGGCTGAGTCTGTATGTGTTTAAGCTCCAGGGTGCTGTACACCTCTGGTCAAACCCACTGGGCAACAGCATGATCCACCATCAACCTCAGCCCTCCCTCATGCCTATCACTGCTGACACTTCATCAGTCGCACCTCTCTGCACAACACATGTTCCTCCATCACTCCCATCTCCATTGACTGTCCCCTTCTCTCAGTGTCGCCTGGTGGGGAGGGGGCTAGGTGCTTGGGGTGGGGTCTGGAAAATATACCATCAATCAAAAGTCTAGGGCTTTTCTCTCCTAGTTGGTCTTAGTTAGAGTTTCTGTTACTATGAATAGACACTATGGCTATGGCAATTCTTATAAAGGAAAACATTTAATTGGGGGTTGGCTTACAGTTCAAAGATTTAATCCATTGTCGTCATGGTGGAAGCATGGTGGCGTACAGGCAGACATGGCTCTGGAGAAAGAGCAGAGAGTGACCCTGGGCTTGGCTTGAATCTCAAAGTCCAACCTGTGTGACCTACTTCCTCCAACAAGGCCACACCTTCTAATAGTGTCACTCCCTTTGAGCCTATAGGGGGTCATTTCCATTCAAATTGCCACACTAGCCAGTGGCTCTCTCAAGGTAATGGCAGAAGCTCAGCTACTTATGTCACCTTAGAGAGGCCTTTTCTACCTCATCTGGGTATATCCTATCATGCTTCTTACTTGTCTGATTGATTCTCTTTCCATCTCTCATCATGTCCTATCATGGCCTTTTTGCTCTTTGGAAAATTCCAACATAAGATACCCACCGCTGGGCTGGAGAGATGGCTCAGCCGTTAAGAGCACTGACAGCTCTTCTGAAGGTCCTGAGTTCAAATCCCAGCAACTACATGGTAGCTCACAACCATCTGTAATGAGATCTGATGCCCTCTTCTGAAGACAGCTACAGTGTACTTACATATACTAAATAAATTAATTAAAAGATTTAATTTTTAATTTATTTAAAAAAATAAAAAAGATACCCAACACCTTGGTTCTTTGCCATCTCCAGCAGCTGGAATGGTGCCTGGTATGTGGAAGGTGCTCGCTAGATATTGCTGGTTGGAAATGTGGATGTCTGGCTTGGGATTCTTACATTATGACTTATTCTTTCTGGGGAAATGAACACAGGCAGAAAGGATTATGGGATCCTGGGGAGCTCAGATCCTCCAGGCCTGGTGCCCTTCCACCTGTAGTAGCTGCTGGGATCCTGCATGCCTCACAGTGTGACAAGGGTTTGTAGTTTCTCCTGTCCCCTACTGTGCCTTTATAGCCTTGGTGACCTTTGGGAGACTTATACAATGACTTGGGCAATACCTTTTACTCAGGATTCCAGAGAGTTGGTACATGGCTTACATCTTCATGCTTCTGGAACATTCTGGGCTTGTATAGGTTGATTCTCTTACACTAGCTAGCTTTTGCCAAATTGGCCCCAGTTACAGAGAGAGAGGGGGGAGAGTTGCTTCACTGCGTCTCTTGAGTGTCAGGTCGGCTCTGTCTGTGACCATTTCCCAGGTGTGTCCTGCTGTTTGAGATCAAAGGTTATGAGAGGACATGTAAGACAGAAGTCTAAGGCCACTAAAATGAACAAAAAGCAAACCAAGGACTCAGAATCTTTGCAGTTGAGTGTTTTCCCCATTAAGAGTTGATTGAGCATATGTGCTAGTGCTGGCTATAGAGAGGGCTTCTCCCCACACAGCTGTTGGTAGTCTAAGCTGAGTCACTCTCAGGCCTTACCTCCCATCACTCAGCCTTCGGTGCCTGAGCTGGGGAAGCTGGGATCCTTACAGTAATTTGGGCTGTTGCCATGAGCCATGCACAAAACCAACAGGGTCTTTCACCAGGGAGTCCAGTAGCAAGCCTGATGGTGTGACCTCTGGCTTTGACTGCCATTTGCATGGAGCTGATGCAAAATGTTTTCTAAAGGACACTTGAGAGTCGTCCTGAAGGGAATGCTCCAGTCTCTGTAGCACAGGAACTGGGAATGTTTGCAGATCCACTTCGGGTTCATCTGTCCTTCAGACAGGACATTCTGACTGTACTGACTGCCTTCTGTTCTGCCAGAGCTGTTTAGAGGCACTGATAACTCCTTGATGTCTTTGGTATTGCCTACATATCTTGTTGCGCCAGGAGCAAACCGAAGAAGGTTTTGACAAGAAGCAAAGGTCGTGGGTAGAAGACTTGACAGCTCCCAAAGGACCCTCCCTGAGGCTTTTGTTTGCACAGCTCATCAGCTCACCCTCCCCTAGAGTGTTTTATTGTTTGTGTAGGAGCTCAGGCCAACAACTTGTTGCACACTCCATCCCAGACCCTGTGAGGTGCTGAGAATGCCCAGGGCAGCAGTTCTCAGCCTTTTTAATGCTGGACTGTGGTCCGCGCTATTTTCCCGCCGGCAGGAATACAGGGACACACACACAGGATCCTTCTGCAGCAAACCTTTATTACCATGTGGCGAGGAGAGAGCGAGCCCTGGAGAATGCACTGCTTATATACACCCTGGAGCGGCGTGTTCATCTCTGATTGGCTGTTTGCTCCTTACCTCATGAGACGCCTCGGGATAGGCTGTGACTTGGCGCCTTTTGGCCCTAGCACATGCGCAGATGGGCTGAGACTTAGCGCGCTCTGGCCCTAGGCACATGCGCAGACTACGTGTTAAGGGGAGAAGAAACCGTATGCCGGCGCCATCTTGTAATGGAGGCTGCCGGCTTGGGTGTGGCTCTCTACACTGGACCCTTTAATGCAGTTCTCATGTTGTTGTGACCCCCCTCCCCCCACCCATACAATAATTCCATTGCTACTTCATAACTGTAATTTTGCTATTACAAGTCATAATGTAAATATGCAGGATATCTGATGTGGTAATCCCAAAGAGGTCCTGACTCACAGTTTGAGAATCTCTGACCTAGGTCAGCAGAATTCTACCCTTGCTGTCAAGAAATTGAGAGCTTTGTTGGGACAGGGATGTGTAGGTTGGCTTCAAGGTAGTCACTAATGCTTCCTATTTCTTCCCTTGAATCTGGGTCTTGTCACCAGTTCTGACCAAGGGTGGAGGGGTGTGGGGAGAAGCCAGGTGGTATCGCTTCTTTCGTCATTCTGAAAATGCTTCTTGTAGAAGCATTGTCACTGTAGAAGGAGCATGACTTGTAAGGAGGCCACCGTGCTGTAAGGAAGCCTAAGCTGGTCCCATGAACTGAGACAGTGAGAAGAAGATAAAGGCCATGCACAAGCAAGCAGACTCTGTGGGCCTTGTCTTCATCCCAGCTGCCAGCAGCAGGCGAGTAAGCGAGCAACCTTCTCTGACGACATACAGAGAAGAAATTCCCCAGGCAAGCCTTACCAACGTTCTGGACCCAGCAAATTACAAGCCAGATAAACCTGGCTTCTTTGAACCCACAAATCTTGTGCTGCTCCACAGCCTCAGAAAATGCAGCAGGCAGGTATCTTCTTAGATGAAAAAGAGTTTTAGATGCTGCAGGATCCCAGAGGAAGGGTGACCAAGCCAGCCTCTCGGAGGTGACAGCATAGGGTGGGATGATTCCAAAGATCTGCTTGACACCGATATCTTGTTTAAAGACCTGGGTGTGAGCCAGACTCTTGGGCACAAGAAGGTTCTCTAGGCACAGCAGAATCAAATAAGGAAAACATGAAGGTAACTCAAGCATGCTACATATGTGAGGGACCTTAAGCAGGTGTGAAGCAAGGAATGTATACGTGTGTGGATGTGTTCTTGGTGATCGTGGGGACAAAGGACATTTATTGGCAGCTATATGATATACTATCTGATACATGTTGATCTAATGTTTTCTCTATGTGAACACATTTAATTCTTACATTATCTGTTCACATTTGGAGGAAATGAGGCACACAGAGATGCAGTAAATTCCTCAAGGGCACCTACCTGACAAATACAGAGTTCAGATTCAAGTTCAGGGAGAACTTGAGTTGTGTTTGCCTCTAAAACAGCTTAGGGCTTGTCCAATAGGTGGTAGGAATTGACCCAGAGATTTCAAATAAACTGAGAGGCAGGTCTCAGACAAAGATTCTGCATTTGTGCCGGGCGGTGGTGGCGCACGCCTTTAATCCTAGCACTTGGGAGGCAGAGGCAGGCGGATTTCTGAGTTCGAGGCCAGCCTGGTCTACAGAGTGAGTTCCAGGACAGCCAGGGCTACACAGAGAAACCCTGTCTCAAAAAACCAAAAAAAAAGAAAAAAAGAAAAAAAGAAAAAAAAAAAAGATTCTGCATTTGTTAGGCATGGTGGCCCAGGATTCTTAGTCCCATCACCTGAGGCTGAGTAGGACATTGACTCTGAGGACAGCCTGGGCTACAATAGCAAGGAGCCCGTGTCTGAACCAAAGCTAATAACAAACACCCTCTCCTCCTGCCCACCACCTCTTCTCTATTGCTGCCAAACCTAGCAGAACAAAGAAGAAAAGCTCCAAGGTTTTTAGTTGCCCATTTCGATTTTCTTTGCCTATTGACTGCTCCTCTATAAGGCAAGCAGTAGACTCCTTGGAAGATAAGGAGACAGACAGGTGGGTACAGTACAAGGTTCAGGGGACATTTCCCACTTCATAGAGGGTCGTGGTAGTAGAAGGGAGCTAGGGATATGTCAGTCACTCACAGAGGAGGGTGACCACACCCTTCCTAATAGAGGACAGCACCTGTTATGAGGTAGCCTGTTTTTATATCTTGTAAGCTCCCTGGCTTTGCAGACAGTCTACATTTCTCTTTTTCCTTCTGCCTGGGGCTCTTCAGATCATTAGTATCCAAATATTAAAACAGCCGTTGGGATTCAAAGAGCAATTTAGCAAAGAAGACAAGTTCTTCTCTGGTTGTGGTCCTAGCTGAAGAGGTGCTCAGGGACAGGCCGGGGAATCATGGCTCCTGTATCACATCCACCCATATCCTCTCTACATTTTGTCCTGCCAAAGTTGTCTAGGGGCATCTGAGCAGACTCAATAAAGTCTGAAGTTGTGTGCAGACTCGTTGTACCTCAAGTTCAGTGGCCTTCCCTATAAGGAGGGAAGTCTGGCTTAGGGCAGAGGTTAGATCCAGCCTCTGGCTGATGCTTGCTTTGGGATGATATGGGCAAATGTCTAGACTTTTCTAGTATTCTTGTCCCTGGTACAGGTTGTTGGTTGGAGATTAACTTCACTACAAACAATATGAAGAACTGTAGCTTGGGTTTACTGAGTGAGAGCCAACTCTAATTTTTATTTGAGACAGGATCTCATGGGTCCCAGGCTGGCCTCAAACTTGCCATGTAGCTGGAGATGACCTCAGACTCCTGATCTTACAGACCCTACTCTGCAATTGCTGTAATTGCAGATGTGGCGATGTCTGGCTTTGTAGCAAAAATTTTTGTATAAAATATTTTGTTGTATAAAAAATTTGTTTACATTTGTATAAAACTTTAAAATAATCCAAGCTCTGTAAAGCTCATATCATCTCTTATCCTATCAGAAGCTGTCTGTATGAGTATGCTATGGGTGTGCAGCAAATCCAAGAAGCTGAAAACAATAGTAAACTTATAGTATAAGACTGGCTGTATAGCTCAATGTAGAGTATCTGCATAATGTACACAAGGGCCTTAACATCATAAAAATAAATAAGCAAACCAAGTACATAATACATAAATAAATCCCACAGTTTCTGTGTGTCAGGAATGGCTGACTAGGTGGTTCCAACTTAGAATCTTTTATAGGTGTGCTGGAGCTGTACTCATCTCAAATCTGGCCTGAAGTTCATGGGTCACTTTGAATATGGCAGGTCAGCTTTGGCTCTGCCAAGAGAGTTTATTCATCCTCCCTTCATCACAGGATTGATTGTCCTTGAGACCACTGGAATGTTCTCAAGGTATGTCAGCTGGCTTCCCCTAAGTGAGTGATCCAAGACACAGGAACAGCTGCATGTCTCTTATGACCTTGGCATGCATGTCCCAACATTTCTACAATGCCCCATGGTTACATTGCTCAGCCTATTCCACATGAAGAGAACCACATTAGGTCTCTCCCCCTGCCCTGGCACATGCGTGCGCACACACACACACACACACACACACACACACACACACACACACACACAGTGTGACTGTGACCCAACGATCATAGTTGGTGTCTTTGAGGCTGCATGCTACACCTTCCTCGTTTATTTCTAGCACATTACTGCATTCGCTTTAATCACATTTATCTACTGTTATGAATTTTGGTTGTTTGATACTTCCTTCTCAGTAGATTGTGAGCTTTCCAAAAGCAGGGTTTTTTTTTTTTTTTCTTGCTGTATTTCCAGCTTCTAGAACAGTACCAGGTACATAGTTGATACCCAGTATTGAGCACAAACTGGGCTCTGTTTTTATAACTGTTTCAGCCCTGGACAATTGTTTTGACCTAGAGTAGAGGCTAGAGTAGACACTTTGACTTTATTTTACTGGCCTCTGCATTCTTTGAAAAAATTTGTCAGTAAGTAACCTTATTAAAATGACTGAGCACATTTTCCTTTAAAAATCCCACATGCAATTAAAGTCATTATTTGACTAGTGAGCATCTTGCTAAATTACACATGGACTACTAAGTTGATTATGTTTTCGGGAATTATCCATTTTCTGGATTATTTGCTAGAAAAAGAAAAGTACTTGGCTGGCCACCCACTCTTCATTTTCTTTCCCCAGCCTCTTGAGGGAGGGGCCCTGGTATTCATCAGACACACAATGGGGTACCCATAGAACAATGCCTCACCCACGCTCCCTCCTGGCTAGGGAGGAGAAATTTGGAATGGGCATGGAGAAAACTGGATGAAAGTGTCCCTTTTATTCGCCCTTCTCTAGGGTATTCTGGGTGCAGAGTTTTGGAGCAAGGGGTACTATTGTGGGGGAGAAAGTTTTGGTGTTTGAAAAAGACCAGAATGAGTGAGCCAGGAGAGGGACCACCAAAGTTGACTCCTAAGACTGTTCTGATCTTGCCTCTAATGAAAGGTGATGATGGCGCCTGATTTTCTTCAAGTCTCCCCACCCTCAACCCTCCAACCATGTAGGAAAGCAGAAGGTTTCTAGGCCAGAGGCCACCTCAGGGAAAACAAAAAGAGTTTGCATCTAGTTGAAATCATCTACAGGACCCTGTGGGTAGCTGTGGACAACTGGACTAGGGTGAGACCCCACCAGCAAATGGACATGTAAGCACCTTCAGGTACTCAGTCTCTCTTCACTAACAGTGCCTAGATAGCGCTGTGTGAAGGAGGATGGTATTTAACATTTAGCTAGAATTTATTCAGGGTGGATTCTCCCAAGGCCTTCCTTTCCTTTCCATCCCTCTCTCAGGAAGGGCTATGCACAATGTGAAGAGCAAAGGCTTTACCAGTCACCAAGTATCAAGTACTTGCCTGCTTCAGTCCAAGCCCTTGATCCAGTACTCAAAGGAGGTAACTGTACATGAGTCCTTCCACTTTTCCATGCCTCCATTTCCTCCGATGTGAAGTGAGGATAATGATTGTACTTTGCTCATGAGCATAATAACTAAATTGGGAAAAGTCATGAAAAGCCTTTTGGTCATTATGTTCTCTTAAAGGAGTCGTGTCGTGGACATATATGAAGCAGTGGACATTGTTATGTGCTAGAGCAAGGGAACAGTGAAAAGTTCCTAGATGAAACTCTAATGAAGCTTCTACTTGTACATGTGAGTGGTGTGTGTGTGTGTGTGTATGTGTGTGTGTGTGTGTGTGTGTGTGTATAGGGGCAGTGGTAGTTAACAATTGCTCATCCCCAATGTCTTTATTAAGGTTTTTATTGTTGTGAAGAGACAGTGGCAACTCTTATAAAGGAAACCATTTAACTGGGGCTGGCTTACAGTTCATAGGACTCTTCCTCCAACAAAGCCACACCTTCTCCAGTAAGACCACACCACCTAATAGTGCCACTTCCTATGGACCTATGGTGCCCATTTGTATTCAAACCACCACATCTCGCTTTCTGGGCCCCCCATATGCTTGTAGCCATACCATAATACAAAGTGTGTTTAGTCCAACTTCCAAAGTCTCTATAGTATACAACAGCATCAAGACTGTTTAAAAGTCCAAAGTTCAAAGCCTTTTCTGAGACTTCATGCAGTCTCTTAACTGTAATCCCCAAGAAAATCAATCTAAAAGTAGATCACATGCTTCCGACATGCAGTGGCACAGGACACTCATTAGCATTCCGGAAGGTAGGAAAGGGGGCATAGTGAGGAAAAACTGGACCAAAGCAAACCCAAAAACCAGTTGAGTAAACTCCAAACTCTGCTTCTCCACATCTGATGTCAAAATGCTCTTCAGATCCTCAGCATCTTTCAGCTTTGCTGACTGTCACATACTTCTTTTTCTTCTAAACCCTGTTGGCAGCTTTCCTCAGCAGACATCCCATGACTCTGGCATTTCCAGCATCCTGGAGTCTCCAAGGCAATCCAGGCTTTACCTTCACAGCTTTACACAGTAGCATGTCCGAACCTCCATGCAGGGACACCCCTGGCACACACCTGAACTCAATGGCTTTCCTTAGTTGCTGAGGGATACATTCCATAAACCCTTTCTTCTATTCTTGACTCTAAAGCCAGAACCATGTGTTCAAAGCTGCCCGGTTCTGCTGCTTGCTGCAGCTGGAACATGGCTCCTTGTTCAATTACATCTTTACCAGCTATCTGTTTTCAGTGGTTTCTTTTACTGCATAAGTCTGGCTGTCTTGGAACTCACTCTGTAGCCCAGGCTAGTCTTGAACTTAGAGATCTACCAGCCTCTGTTTTCTGAGTGCTGTGATTAAAGGTGTGTAGCCCCACATCTGGACCAAGGCTGTTCTTTAAATCCTTTTCACAAGGTGGAAGCTTAGCTGGATGCAATCTTGCCCTGAGATCACCACTCCCTTTATTCCATTTAACATCAGGCTTTTCTTTAATCTGTTTATCTCCTTGAATGGAGGATTTAGCTCCATTCTACTTCCTAGTACTCCTTTTCTCCTCAAATTGTACATTTTGTGTTTTTTCTTGTTCAACTTGCTCCTTTTCATTATAGATCTTCATAAGAGTGAACACAAATTATCACACAGAATAGAGTCAATTTTAGGCTATTTTGAGATTTCTTTTGTCAATGGAATTAATCCAAACTCTTCAACTTACCTTTAGGTAAACTTTTTAGGCAGGGGCAAACAGCCACATTCTCTGTCAAAATATTAGAAGAGTAGTCTCTAGAGCACATACTGATATTCTTCTTCTCTGAAGCCTCTTAAGCCAGGTCCCCACCAAATCACTCCTAGTATCATTGTCTTCTAAGTTCCTACTAGGATGGCCCATTAAGTCCAACTTAAAGCATTCAATGGCTTTTCTCATTCAAAGTCCTAAAGTTGACATTCCTTCAAACAAAAACTTGGTCAGGCCTATCACATCAATACTCCAGGCCCTAGTACCAACTTTTGTCTTAGTTAGGATTTTTATTGCTGTGAAGAGATACCGTGATTAAGGCAACTCTTATAAATGAAAACATTTAGTTGGGACTGGCTTACAGTTCAGAGGTTTAGTCCATTATCATCATGGCAAAAATCTTGGTGGCATGCAGACAGAGAAGGTGCTGGGGATGGAGCTGAGAGTTCTACATCTTGATCTACAAGAAACATGAAGAGAACTGAGACATACTTCCTCCAACAAGACCACACCTCCTAATAGTGCCACTCTCCTATGGGCCTATAGGGGCCACTTTTATTCAAACCACCACACCCAATGTCCATATTCCAACACCTGAAACCTGAGACTATGTTAAATTACAAAGCATAGGGGGAATTAAGGTTGCAGATAGAAATAAGTTCACCTGGCTTTAAAATAAATATATAACCCTAGGTTATCTAGATAGGTCCAATGTAATCGTATCCTTAAATGATGGAAGGAAAACAGAAGAGTGTCCAAGTGAGGCTATGTGATCCACTATTGCTGGCTCAGAAGATGGAAGAAAGATGATATTCAAGGCACACAGAATCCTTTCCATTGTGACAAGGAAATGAATTGTATACTTAAGTTTCTGGAACATAAACCGACTAAAATCTTGATTTGGAGCTCAATGAGTGCCATTTCAGACTCCCATCCCCAGAACTGTAAGACCATAAGTCAGTTCAAGCCACTGTGTTTGTGGTAATTTATTTCAACAGCAGTAGGAAGGAATAAAAAGAAGAAAAAGTTAGTGAGTGTCTTGGTCATTGTGGCCATTGCTGTGATAAAACAGCAACTTGGGGAATGTGGTGGTTTGAATATTCTTGGCCCATGGGACGTGGCGCTGTTAGGAGGTACAGCCTTGATGGAATAGGTGTGGCCTTGTTGGAGGAAGTGTATCACTATGTAGGTGAGTTCTGAGGGCTCTTAGTGCCTAAGCTCTGCCCAGTGTGGAAGACAGTCTCCTCCTGGCTGCCCCTAGATCAAGATGGCTCCTCCAGCACCGAGTCTGCCTGCATGATGCCATGCTTCCCACCATGATGATAATGGACTGAACCTAGGAAACTGTAAGTCAGCAGCAGTTAAATGTTTGACTTTATAAGAGTTACCTTGGTCATGGTGTCTCTTCACAGCAATAGAACCCAAGCTAAGACAGGAAAGAAAGGGTTCATTTGGCTTATACTTCTACATCATAGCTTATTAAAAGAAGTCCAGATAGGAACTCAAACAGGTCAGGATCCTGGAGGCAGGAACTGATGCACAGATCATGAAGGGATGCTGCTCATTGGCTTGCTTACTATGCTTTTTTTAATAGAACTCAGGACCACCAGCCCAGGCATGACCCCACCCACAATAGGTTATACTCTTCCATATCAATCACTGAGAAGATGCTTTACAGCCCAATCTCATGGAAGCCTGTTCTCAATTGTCCCATGACTCTAGCTGGGATCAAGTTGATCTACAATTAGCCAGCGAGAGCAAGTGAATGAATGTAATATATAACTCAAGTGATGACAGGAAATGAGAAGAAAATGGAGTGGGGAGCCAACAGGGAAAGAGAGAGGTGGAAGCTCTGTGAGGTGGCATCTCATAGAAACAATGTTAGAGAAGACACGTCAGTTTCAATGATATAAGAGGACAAGGCATAGATCTGCTTTCCAGGCAAGAGTAATGGAGTCCTGTGCTGGGTAGCTTTTGCTATTGTGACACAGAATCGAGTCACCTGGTGTGGTAGTTAGAATGTAATTGGCTCCCATAGGCCCACAGGGAGTGGTACTATTAGGAGATATGGCCTTGTTGTAATAGGTATGGCCTTGCTAGAGGAAATTTGTCACTGTGGGGGTGGGCTTTGAGGCCTCATATGCTCAGACAAGGCAAAAAGCAACCACATTTCACCAAAATGTCATAAGAACAATTACCAGAGTTCAAATCATCTTCAGCACCAATGTCGTCTATAGTCCTACTAGGATGGCCCATTAAGTCCACTTAAAAAATTCCATGGCTTTCCAAACCTAAAGTTCCAAGATCCACATTCCTCCAGACAAAAACATGATCAGGCCTATCACAGCAATACCCCAGTCCTTGATACTAACTTCTGTCTTAGTTAGGGTTTCTAGTGCTGTAAAGAGACACCATGACCAAGGCAAGTCTTATAAAGGACTTCATTTAAATGGGGCTGGCTTACAGTTCAGTCCATTATCATCATGGCAGGAAGCATGGAAGACTCCAGGTAGGCATGGCGCTGGAGGAGCTGAGAGTTCTACATCTTGTTCTGAAGACAAACAGGAGAAGACTGGTTTCCAGACAGCTAGCAGAAGGGTCTCAAAGCCCATCCCCACAGTGACACACTTCCTCCAACAAGGCCACACCTCCTAATAGTGCCACTGCCTGGCCCAAGCATATTCAAACCACCATAAGTACCTATTCAAAGACTGATTAGTATTACATGTTATTAAAGAACATTGGGACTCTTCATAACTTATTCCCATTTTTGCCATATAAAAATCAGTCCTACTAGGTGTGATGGTGCAAGTCTTTAATCCCTGTACTTGGAAGGCAGAGGCAGGCAGATCTGAGTTCAAGGCTAGCCTGATCTACAAAGAGAGTTCCAAGATAGTAGGATTACAAAGAGAAACTGTGCCTCAAAAAAAAAAATCCAATAAATAAACAAATAAATAAGTAAACAAATAGAAACAATTTTACAACACGATGACTTAAAATAACATTATTTCCCTCTCTCTCTCTCTCTCTCTCTCTCTCTCTCTCTCTCTCTCTCTCTCTCTCTCTCTCCAGTTTAGAATTTGAGCTGAGATCCCTTAGTAATTCTGGTCTGGAGTAACTTGGCTGAAACTGAAATTGTCTGGGCTCACTGTGATCCACTGGCAGGTCAATTGGGAAAACTGGGTTAGTTTCCACAGAGTCTTTCTCTGTGGTTTTATCCTGGCCATCTTTATATGGTGGTAGAGCTAGATGAGTGAGGAAGGAATTATGCAATACCATTCAAAGCCCTTACTTTGAACTTTTCCATGCAGCTTCTTCCTCAAACTGTGGCACAAGGGAAGTCACAAAGTTTGCGCAGATCCAAGAGATAGATAAACTGCCTCTCATTATAGGAAGGACAAGAAGCAGAGTTAACTGCACAGATTCAGGAAGGGGCAAGAATAGTGGCTGCTTTAGCAGCATGTCAGCATGAGTCAGGACACCTTTCCCTTAAGTACCAGAAGCACTAACAAGTTGATTGAGTAATAAAGACACCTCTTAAACAAAATAAGCCAGAAGTTATTCCATTTTTAAGAAACAGAATTGAGGCTTATTAAATGGTGTTTGTAATTCTATATTTTAAGCTTGAGAGTAAAACAAAGGAAAGAGACTCCAGGGAATAAAGCTGAGAGCCCAGGTTGGTTTTTATTCTATTTCCCATCATTATTCTCAGAATATTGGTTTCGGTCTTAACAAGATGTCTCTGAGAGTTGCTGCTTCACTTACAGATGGTAAAGTCCAGAGGAGGAAGATGGAATCCCTGTCTTTTAGAAATGAGGGAGGTCCATCTAGAGCAGTGTAAACATCTTTTATTCACCTGATGTAATTGTCATGGAGGCTTACTGCTGAATAAGCTCATCTTTTCTAGCTCTTTCTAAATTCTGACTGGTTGGCTCGAAGTCCTCTCCAAGCTGACTGATTCAATCTGCCCTCCCTTAGCTTCTCACTGAATTGCTCTGCTTGGTCACATACTAGAGTTGGCAATATGTTCTAATCTGGCTCCTTCTCATTCTCTGGCTTGTTCTCTCTTCACCTATGTCTAGCTTCTCAGTCCTCAGTTCTCTAGAGAGTTGGGTGTATCCTATCTCTGACTCATTGTGTCAAATCTTTCTTTGACTGGTCAATTTATTTGCCCCTCGGTTAGGCATCACTTTTAAGCATGTCTGCTTCCTTCTGAAAACTAATCCACTGTTAGGGGTTAAAGGTGTGTACTAAGGGTATGTCTGTATTCCAGCCAGAGGCATTAAAGGTATGCCATTCCAGCTGGATTACACAGACCTAGAAAGTCTTTGAGTATGATCCCTTGCCAAAAGAGCCATGTTGCTAGATTAAAATTCCTATTTAGAATGATGGTTCTCAACCTTTCAAATGCTTCAACCCTTTAATACAGTTTCTCATGTTGTTGTGACCATCAGCCAGAAAATTATTTTTGTTGCTATTCCATAACTGTAATTTCGCTATTGTTCTGAATAATAATGACAATATCTGATATGGGACCCCTCTTGTCACATATCACATCCATCCACATGTTGAAAACTCTTGATCCAGACCATCCTTGCAGCAGTCCTATTTAGTCTTGGCACATCCCACTCTATGCCTGAACATTGGCGGGTAGAAAGTACTGACAGCCAGCTCCTTACTGCTAGTCATGTAGGTAGGATTTGCCAGAGGAGATAGTGGCTCTCATGCATGGATTCTCCCACCCAAAGTAGAGCAGGTTAGGAATGCCAAGAGTAGGGCTAGTAGCCTCCCCCAGGAAAGTAGATTTTGGTTTATATTTCTGTAAGTTACATAGTTGTAATGGTTTGTATATGCTTGGCCCAGGGAGTGGCACTATTAGAAGGTGTGGCCCCATTGCAGTAGGTGTGTCACTGTGGGTGTGGGCATTAAGACCCTCGTCCTAGCTGTCTGGAAGCAAATATTCTGCTAGCACCCTTCAGGTGAAGATTGTAGAACTCTCAGCTCCTCCTGCATGCTGCCTGGATGCTGCCATGCTCCCACCTTGATGATAATGGGCTCAACCTCTGAACCTGTAAGCCAGCCCCAATGAAATGCTGTCTTTTATAAGACTCGTCTTGGTCATGGTGTCTGCTCAGTAAAACCCTAACTAAGGCAATGATTTACAATGTTTTGTGTATAAACAGCAACCACAGCAGCCAAAATGACGACGGGAAGAATTTTTGGCAGGAGGCAATGTGGATACAGAAGATTGTCAAGTTACAGTAAACAGTTTCTATACAAAACCTGGGGACCCAAGTCATGACCGGAGGGGAAAACCAACCCCACAAAGTGGCCTTCCAGCTTCCACATGTGCACTGTGAGTCCCTCAACACAAATCATAAACTTAAATTTTTTTTTTTTTTTTTTTTTTATTTTTTTTTTTTTTTTGGTTTTTCGAGCCAGGGTTTCTCTGTGTAGCCCTGGCTGTCCTGGAACTCACTCTGTAGACCAGGCCGACCTGTGGTGGCACATGCCTTTAATCCCAGCACTTGGGAGGCAGAGGCAGGCGGATTTCTGAGTTAAAAATTTTTTTTAATGATTTATTTACTTTTGTTTTATGTCTATGGTGTTTTGCCTGTGTGTATGTCTGTGTGAAGGTGTCAGATTCCCCTGGAAGTGGAGTTATAGATAGTTGTGAGCAGCCATATGGGTGCTGGAAATTGAACCCAGGTCCTCTAGAAGAGGAGCCAATGTTCTTAACCTCTGAGCCATGCCCCTCCCCAAGATAAAAAACTTTTTTTTTTTTTTTTTTTAATCCATAAGATTCTTGTTTTGACTCCTTGTGTTTGCTACTTGAGCTATGTAATAGGAAACACAATTCTTTAAATATGAGAGAGCACTGTTGGCTGAGTGTCACGGTTTTTGTACGTACACTGTTCAATTGTGTAACCACGATGCAAAAGCAGCTGGAAGCTATGCAGTTCTAACTCCCAGAGCTGGTTTGTAAAGGTGAAAGACCCAATTTCAACACACAGGGATTTTTAGACAAAGTGAAGAAGTTTACCTGCCAGGCAGCTAGAAAGTCACATTATTCTGTTGCAAGTATCTGTTTTCCCACTTTCGCTCTTTGTGTACTGCTTACATCTCAAAAGCCTTCCTCTTTCTACTGTGAAATGGAAAGCTGTGTGTGGGTAGTGAGTTCCACACACTGGCTCTCTGCGGAATTTGCACTGCTTCTGCTGATTGGAGAGGTGTCACGCAGGCCTTGCGTGACAGCAGTATCTGAGGCGTAAGCTTAAAGAAAGCCAGTCTCCTGCACCCGCATTGTGGCCTGGCACCCTCTAACTCAGAGGTAGCCCAGATATGTCCCCGTACTCTTGTACTAGATGCCCACCACAATATGACAGCTAGAGAAAAAAATCGGACATTTCTCTCTGACCTTTTTCCAATGTTCCAACGTCCTAGCCAAACCGGGCCTGGAAGTTCCATAAAGAATGTTACCTACCCAGACTAATTGCCTCTGATATTGTTAGGGAAATAATGTAGGAATACAGCATTGAAGCTCACAGAATGAAAGGCTTATCCCAGAGCAAGGTCAAATAGAGTCCTCATTCTCAGTCAAGGACTGCAGCTAAACCACTCCTAGAAATTAGCAAGAGACAAGTCTCTACTAGCCCAGTAGATTAACGTAGTGGGCGTTTTACCTAGGATGGGTGGGACCTTGAGCCGAGTGTGTATGTGTGTGTGTGTGAGAGAGACAATGTGCAGCAGTCAATTTTTCTAGATAGAGGAGT
>JADRCD010226012.1:0-34201 GCA_019843815.1 Montemys delectorum
TGTGTGTGTCTGTGTGTGTGTCTGGGTGTGTATCTGTGTATTTGTGGCTGTGTGGGTATCTATATCGTCTCTGCGTCTGTCCATGCTCTGTGTCTGTGTGTGTGTGTGTCTGGGTGTGTATCTGTGTCTGTGTATATGTCTTCTTAGAGGAAGAGGGTGCAGAGAAAGCCAGAACAGGCAGTACCAAAGCACCTTGCAAATTGTGGCTCTTCTTGCCCACATTTCCATTTTGAAACAAGCAGATACGTACAAACTGGAAGACAGCTCGATTCTTAACCATTCTTCCATCAAAACCCATTTTCCATTACATGGTGACGTTTTCCCTGTTGTAATATGGGTTTACTATTAACCTCCCCCCGGCCACACACACCTAGTCTTTTGATTCATAAGTCCCTCTTTACATTAGTTACCTAAAGGCAAAAAAAAGTTTAATTCAGACTTTAGCTAAGGACAAGGGGGTATGGGTACGTGTAGTTACCTCTGTGTCAAAAACCTCAGGAGGTTGCACCTCAGCTCTTATTAATGTGGGCCACTGTATTCTTATTGTAAAGCCAAATTGAATTCCTGTTGGCATGTTGTGTTCCAGCAGGCATGGGTAACTTTTTCTTTGGCTAGTGAATAGAAGTCGTTTTGAGTTACTTTAAAAAAAAATGCAAGAAAGAATGTGAGTGAAGAAATCTCGGGTTAGCTCGGAGACAGCAGGGGGAATGTCTGTGAGAGGGGGAGTGGAAAGCAATCCATAGACTTGCCGATGGACACTCATTAAATGTTAATAGGATCTGCATGTGATGAAAGGCAGGAGGCTCTGAGTTTGTCTCGTTAACTGTGTGTCTACGACTGGAGGTATGTGGATGAAATCAAGCACAGGCATTAAAAAAATTATTTGTTGCAAAGCAGAAGCAAGCTTCTCTTTACGTTTGTGCCTGAGAGAAGAACATTACCAGAATTTTCGAACTTCATGCACAGAAGAGGTGGGTGAGCCAAGCTCCGCGGCAGGTGGCAGGTAAACGAAACCACAAGTCCGAATGAACTCCCAGGAAGGTGAGAGCCGCTGGTAACATAGGCGTGTAAAACCACAGACACCCGGCCTTCTTGCATTTCTGTATCGTCAGTTACTGGAGAGAGCCTTCCTGTGTCCAGACACAGAGTGCCTATACTGAGACCTTCTATCTTAACCAAGTCGTCCTGGGTCGTTGGTATGCAGGCTGTGGCTTGAACCATTTGTGCATAGCAGATTGTGAATCTGGGGATCTGTGCAGCCTCACGTAGGAGGCTCTTAACGGGATTAATCAAATATTTACAAAATTACCTGTATAGTGGCTTCAGGTTTGAGATATTTGGCCTCATCACAACACAAATCCACATTCAGGTGGCTTTTCTGTTTTCTGAAGGATGTTCCCACACCTGTCTGCCAGAAGGACAGGGGCAGATTCCTGGCATACTTGTATTAATCACACAAGAGTACCTGGTTTCTGTGCACATGTATGTTCTTGTCCTTCCAGGCACACATGCATCAACAGGTAGATCAATAGAAGGCGATGTGTTCAGTTTTTAAGAGATTTATCATTCAGTCAAGTGAGTGGAATTTACATATAAAATATTCAGAAACATATATTACGTATGGGGAGGAACCGCTGCTCTGCAAGCGTCACATGTATTCGAGGCAATCTTGAACTGGTCATCATGCACCATGTGGTTTCTAGATGTAGGATCAAGATTCTGCTTAATTCTTGGGGTTAGCTAAGGCCACAGCTCTTTAAATGAACAAACAGATACCCGGCGTCCACCATGGGCCTAACAATCTGTGAGGACTTTGGTTAGCATACTGCCATTTAACTCAGTCCTAGCAATAATCCCCAAAGGTGGGGGGTGGGGGAGGAGGGGTCCTATCTCTTCATCCCACCTGGGAGACTGAAGCTCATAGTGGCCATACAGATAGTAGATGAAAGAATTGGTGTTGAAACCAGCAGGAGCCTCTATACTCCACACGTTTGTTTTGTTTGGATGGGGTTTCCCACACAGGTTGCCTCTCCTCTCATTTCCCCACAAAGGGAGACGTGGGGGTTGTTGGAGCAGAACCTCTCCCTTCTTCCATGCTTACCTCTTCTCCGCTTGAGCTTCCTCTGCAGCTGCTGGTTCGCTGTGGCTTTCTGTGACATGCCCTGGAGTAGGTTTTTTGATAACATTATCAACATCAATAAAGTATTTATTACATAATTTAAAATTTGATAAAAATCTATTTTAAAATGTTCCAGAAGGCAAACTGGTAAGATTACATATTCATATATCTCTTAAGTATGAATATATAGTTGTTTGTATATAGGTGTTTGTACCTGGACTGTTACGCCGTTTCTTTTTATTTTCTTTCTCAAAGACCTATCCCAAAGGCATAGAATGGGAAAGGTGCAACTGGGCTAGCAGCTATAACCATAGGAAATTAGTGCAATCTGTGGTTTATATGTGGGGAAAATATAGCAAAGACAACAAGTGTGCGTCTTCCTTGGTTTTTGTCTCACTTGCTGATACGGTGCATAAGTCATAGTTTTGCACTTGACTGACTTGTGATTAATCGGGATGTCTTTGCTGTCCACAGTACAAGTTGTGCATACTAACTTGTGTCATCCCCCAACCCCCCGTGCGTGTCAGCGCAGCTGTGGTTTGCATGCTGTTTTCTTGTTGCTACTCTGTGGATGCCCCAGGCCCAGGTTCCAGGTCCCCATTCTCCTGCTGTGCTTTGCCTGTGTTTCTGCAGAGAGTTGTAATGCTTACAGAAAAGGGACTTTTACAAAGAGGTGTTCTGTCTACTCAGCTCAGGTGGCAAGAATGAAAGATCACCGCGTTTTATAGTGCCCAGGGCTCTCAAATCCAGCCTCCTACTGTCAGGAAAATCCTTTGCAGAATGCTTTACCCTAAAGACACCAAAACCAAAGGCAGCATAGGGGTCCTGGAAACTCCTAGAACATTGTTTATAGAGTATGTCGTAAGCATTGTGAGATTACTTTCTCTGGTTTCTCTTCTAGCTGTGCTGAGGACATGAGGCTCTTAGCCACAGGAACAGGGATTCTCCATTGAACTCTAATTTACTTTTATTGTAAATAGGGATTGCTCTCTTGATTACTGGCATTATTCACAGGAGACTCAAAAGTTTCTGTGCCTACCTCAGCCACATGACAGGAAAAGAGCCCCTGTTCTCCAAGCCTTCCCCAGCAGTGCTGTTCTTAATAAACCCAGAACCCTAAACTGAAGGAGTGTGCATGGATCTGCTCATCGCGCTCCCCTCCCTGCAGGCTGATGCTGAAATACAGTTTGTAACCTTCATATTGCACTTGAGTGATGGCATAGCTAAGCAAGCTAATGCATGTGAAGTGTCCTTTCCCATGGTGGCTGGCTGTGAGTGAATGCTCATAAACAGTGACTGTTACTTTCCAACTTCTTTTTCTCCTTCATACTAATTTATGATAACCCCTTAGTGACATCTGAGGGTTTACTTCTGCCTGCCTCATGATTTTAGAAAATGTTGACTTGAACTAAGATTTTTATCTTATGTAGTTTACATGTAGTTGGTAGACTGGCTTTTAAAACAAAATGCTTTGTTGATTACTTTATCCTAAGTCATCCTCTGATTCCAGCAGTTTTGCCATAAATAAATAGCACCGTAATGCTTGTAGGGCAAGACTTGGCAGACTAGTCTCAAACAGCTATAAAGATTCTCTCCTATGTAAATACAAATCAAAACCAAGAGATTTGTGAACATACCATTATTGGTTTTTGTTATTACAAGTAAATATTGGAAGGAACCACAAAAGCTATTTTTGAAGAACAACTAGTTGCACATTCTGATAAATAACATTTGATATATTAAATACTCATTGAATGGATGTTGTTTGAAGGAAATGAAGCTAGCCATGGCCTCTAGGTGTCTAAGAGCTTTAATCTGGTGGATCTATTATTGTACAGTTTATACCGATAGTATTTGTTTCCTCTGAGGTATGGATTAATCTTGATTTTATCATATCCTAACATAACTACTCAGATAAAAGTCATAAATCCCAATGTTGAAAACTGATATTTCCTCTTCTGTCTCCTGCTCATCCTTTCCTGAATCTAGCAGTAAGGTTATCTTTGGGCCTTCTAGAATGATCATTACAGGATCTGTTTTTGTGCTGTGGGACTTTGGATGTGTAGAGTCCAAAGTCTCAACAGTGGTGAGGGTGTGAAAGAACAAGGGGTGGGTGTGGTGAGGAGCACTGCCACAGCAGCTAAAGTCTGTCATCCTTACAAAGACATGCTCTCCACATCACTGCTGGACTAGGCTTGCCAGTAACATGGGCTTGGGGGTGCTTACGACATTTCCCAACTAATGCTCCTAAACTGTAAACAAAGTAGTCCTTCATGAACACATCTATTCCTTCTGGGAATCTAGAATTTTAGCTTACACTAGGTTTGCTTGACTCAAGGGACTTATTGACCACTACCAATGAAAACCATGGTCTCTGAGTTACTATTGAATCCCTTTTGTACCCTATTGTACCCCAAACATAGAGTCATGGTTGAATGCCAAGGGATTCTGCATCTAGTACAACTGCTCTGAGATGACTCCCACTGTGTGTCTGCTTTCCCCTGAACTTTGCCACATGTATAGATTCCCTTTGCTAATTTGTCTTCACACTGTACTGAGTAGCTCTGAGTATGCCTGTGTGCCAAGTTTTACAAGTCTTATAAATATTAGGGTGGGTCTTGGGGATCCTATTCCGACATTAGCTGAAATCCAGGTTGAAAGATTCAATTCCATAATATAGTCAAGAGGTCTGAAGGTATGTCTGAAAACTCTTCTTACAGGCATTCTTTCCCCCAAGCCCCGATTCTCTCATCTCTATCCTGAGAACATTTTTAGTGTTGGATTTCATTGGTAAATATGTTTAAAACATAATAAAATTAGGTGGGTACTCAAGAGTCGATGATTGAACTGAGAATCAGTTTATTCTGCTCTGTGCCCATAGCAACTGAGAAAAACGTAGGAAATGATAGATCTCCCTCCACCTCTTACCTCTCTCCCTGCCCCACACATAAATACATCAGAAGTCAGTGCTAACTAGAAGTCTCTCTACTCATGGATCAGAGTGTGAATAAACTCACTTTGAAATCCTGAGTCTTCCAATTATAGTAATAAAGATTATATGAAATTAAAGTTAGAATATTTTATTGTTTATACCTTATTCCATTCATTGCATATTTACATAGAGTGTGCCCATCCTTATTATACCTAAAGAACTTGCCAGAGCATTTTCTATTCATCTCCATTTGAAGTGAAAAGAAACATACAGGAAACATGCTTGAAAAATAGCATCAGGGGAGTGTTTGGGCAGAAAGGGAAGGGCAGAAATTAGATTCCGCAGTGACCACTGTTGACTGTACTCAACTGAATCTGCTTCTTTGGACCCATCACTGCTCATTTCTCTCCAAAAGTGCACCTCACCTATGCTTGGCTTCTGCATTCTGGGAATGTGACATGTCTTGAACAAGAACCATCAATAGCATGTGAATATTAGGTGCTGCTGTCTAGTTTATATTCCATTAAAACAGACCAAAAAAGAAGACAAATTAGATGATAAAAATGTCATACCCCTGCCTTAATAGACAATTCTTCAATAGGTAAAAATAAAGGATCTACATTTTTAACTGATATTTTGACCATTGTTTCATATTAAATTTTAGAGATGGGCATTATGGTGCATACTTGAAATTCCAGCAGTTGGGAAGCTGGAGTAGATAAATTAGCAGACACCAAATTAATCTGGGATGGGACCCAAGAAAATTGATGTTCAAGGTTAGTTTTTAATGCATAATAAGTCTGGCTAGCTTGGGCTAGAATGAGACTCTTTCAGAAAAATCAAAGGAAGCATAATTTGTTACTATGGAATATAATGGTGTTTTAATTCTCCATGAAAAAGAATGAAATACATTCTTGTACATAAAATAGAATGAAATAAATACAACTGAAGGTCATTATATTAAGCAAAATAAGACAGATTCGTATTGACAAACATGTATACCTCTCATTCATGTAATATGTGTGTATATATATTATATATACACACATATATATAATTACATATATCATTTATGTATTATATGTAACTACACATATATGTATATACATATATATGTATGTACATGTATATATATGTATGTACATGTACATATATACATAAATATTACATAAATGAGAACACCAAAATGTAGAGGGGAGATTGAAAGGGATGGAGAGTAGCTAATGTGGGGAGAAAGATTATATGGGTAAATATGGTCGAAATCTTCAACAGAACAGCTGAAGAAAATCATCTTTGAGATCTAAGATCTTTTTTCCCTACTCTGTACCTTTTCTTTTTGGAAGATGACCAGAGTTTCATATTAATAGCTGAACAGATGCAGTCATAATTAAATACTTTGATATGTTTTCATATACTTTCATGTTTATTTTCTCTTTACCACTTTATTTTTATCAAATATTCCATAAAAGAGAGTTATCTGCCATTTCTCTGTCCTCCCCATTGCTGAAATTAATATATCTCAAATTCCATCTAGAACTTGATGACTTACGGTTTTAATTAAGCATCTTGATGCTCTAATATTCAGTTTGACCATTCAGTAATTCATTGTTGGATGTCATGGAACATGCTTCTAGTTTGCCAGTTTTTCAAATTCATATTCGTATTCTTATATTTGCATTTTGGGACTCCTTAATGTTTACTAGATTTCCCTAAATTTTTCATCTAGCATATTCTCATGTGATGAACATCCTTTGTCAGCTTTGTTATTTATTACTTCCACAGTTTAGGAAATTATGGTGGTTAGTTCTAAACATATATATAGGTCCTGTGACAAAATGAATTGAGGAACATAAAATTAGTCAAGATCTTAAAGGGGGTTTTGGAAAAAAATGAATTACTGCTGTGTCCGAAAGCTTATTTGTTGTTTCAGGAGTGTGTAGTGTGAAATGTTTGAGCATCTGCATTTGCAAATGTGACTGAGCAGACACTAGAAAACCTGCCTCTGAGCCCAGACAGTGGCTGCTTTCTGTTTGTTTCTGTAAGCGTCTCTAAAGAGAACAGCTGGGTTTACAGAAAGGACTAGTTGTTAGTTTACAACAAATGAATTACATTTAAGAAAAGCAGTGCATTTCAAAAGTTCATGTGATGACACTTGAGGTACCTCCTGTAGAAAGATGAGTGTTAGAGAATTCTGATACTTAGGGGGCTGGTTAAACAGTGAAGAGTCTTCCTAGATTACATGTAGCACACAGATACAAAACAGCCCCTCCCAAAGGATGGGGTGTGTAAGAACATAACAGCATTTGAGGCAGTTAGCACCTGAGAGGTGGACCTTGAACACTCTTGAGCCCACACATGAGAAAGCATTGCAGGTAGAAGGAACGGTGTAAGTAGAACGTGGTTATAGAGACGTAGGCAATGCTCTGTGAAAGTCATGTTGTCCAGGACTGGGTGTCAGTATGCATATGAAGTAAGACTTGGACGGTAGCTTGAAACAGTTCCCGAGTGGCAACATCGAATACTTGATGCTGAAATCTTACAGCAAACAGGAGCTGTGGAAGTTTACTTTGGGAGCATTGTAGCATGAACAGAGGTATAGGAAAAGCAACTTTGCATCATGTAAATGGGCCAGAGGAGTATATTAGAAATTGTTAAAACCACCTACTTAGGAAATTAAATGGGCCATTAATAAACTTGTAAGAAAAGTTTAAAGGAAACAGACATATGAATAGACAGACACTGGGTTACCCATTAAGTAAACTAAAGTCTGGGTCCTGCGATTCAGAGAGGGATGGGAAAGGAAGCAAGCCGGTGAGGCTCAAAGGACAGGTCAGGTGTAGTGTGGAGATGGAAGAGTCTCCATTGCAGCATAGTTTCTGTATGTTCCACACTCAAGCCGACTCCAGCTGTAGCTCTAAACACTATTGTGTCTGTGACCTTAAGTTGCTCAGCCTCTTAATGTTCAGGTGAGTAACAGGATCTAAGGCTGATAAAAAGAAACACAGCACACATGTGCCAGGTAGTTTTTCCTGGCTCGTCAGAATGCAGCAACACTAGGCAGTAGTGTTAGTTTTCAATTTTTTTCATAGCTCCAGCAGTAACTAATTTTTCAAATCTCACTTCATATATGAAAAAAATCTAAGGCAGAGGGGCTATGTTATTAAAAAACCCTTTAGCCTAAAAGTATGGAGTTAGCAAAACATAAGCTGTATATGTGTTAGGTTGGAGAGTGTTTCAGACAGTAGCTCTTTTGAACTGTTTATATTGTAATTCAGTGGAAGGGAGAGTGCTGGGAACACAGCCCCAAACCTCGTACCTTCTAAGCAAGTAGCATACCACTACTTACCTACACCCAAACCCAATGTTGACCTACAGGCCAAACTTCAAAAGGAACCCTCAGAATTGTAGTTTTCTTCATTAAATAGTTGAGTGGATGTAGGCCATAAATGAGAACTAGCAGAAGTGACAGGAAGACTAGAAGAAAATTTAGGAATTGATAAACAAACTGTTACTGTCAGAAAATAAAGAGGAGGGGAAATATTATACACACATTTGTCCTTGCAGTGTTTTGTTATTTCTATATGTAATAGTTAACTGCTGATGATTTACATCTGTCCACTCCATAGTCACTTACAGACACCAGCCACATTTTGCTTTCTGGTCGTTTGTACGGTGATTTTTACTTTTCATTGAAGAAAATGTCTAACCTGAATGTAGCATCCTTTGCAAAAGAACTTCCTAAAAATAGACAACTTTCTGGTTCTTAAACGGAGAAAAGGTGAGGATAGTTTAACTCTATTTGTTTTGCTAAAACTACCAGTCTTAACTCTCCTAGAGCAATGGTCAGGAGGCTGCTTCCCTGCCCCAGCAGACCCTGGGAGAATGACCTGACGTTTCTGCTGGAGCTTTTCTGCATGGTCAGGAGAGCTCTGTCCATGGGGAAATGTCTTTTGAGTAGCTCAGATGTGAGGTTGGATAGTGTCACACCCATTAGATTGTACTTAACCCTGGGCATACCAGTGGGATACAGTGCATTATGCCTTACCTGAATGGACAGCCACTGGGCTAGGAGAAAAGGTCACAGTGTGGAGGAAATACCCAAGCAGGTCCCAAGTCATCCAGTCATGCCTAGGCCTGCTGATCTTCAGCAAGCAAAACTGTGCATCTTAAACACATCATGCACTACATGATCTTTAACTGTCTCCCAACCCTATGCATGGTACTAATAAATTGAAGCAACATTGATTCATCTTGACAGTGGGGATATAAAGGCCACAAGTCTGTGATACAGAAGCACATGACATAAAAATAAAAGTCAATCACTAAGGGCAGGTAATTGTTGCTGGGAATGGCAACAAGGAAGTCAGCATCAGAGACATTCTATAGGTCCGTTTCAGTTGCATCTAGATGGAAGAGGGTGGTGATGGAAGGCGGGGAAGCCAAGACGGTTTGGCACTTTTCAGATTCACAAGTAGCTCTTGACTTGAGTTTCAGAATTCTCACCAAGATTTGATGTATGAAAAGTAGGTCAGGTCTATATTGAGGGGCCTTCAAATACCTAATGATGGGAATTTATTACTTACTCTGTCAGTATAATAAAGAGCCTCTAAATCAGTGGTTCTTGACCTTCCTAATGCTGTGACCCTTTAATACAGTTCCTCATGTTGTGGTCACCCCTATCCTTCAAATTATTTTTGTTGCTGCTCCATAACTGTCATTTTGCTACTGTTTGGAACCATAATGTAAAATCTGGGTTTTGCAGTCGTCTTTTGAGGGTTGCAACCCACAGGTTGAGAACTGCTGCCCTAAAAGTTTGTTAGAAAAACCCAAATATTCCTAGGAGGTTTGGAAATGTGAAGACAGTTTGCATGGTGACAAACATGTAGAGAGCTGGTCACAGTGAGGAAGGAAATGGTATGTGTTTCTTCTATGGCTGTTCTTCCTGTGTTAGCTTACACCCCAGTATCTTTCAATAGTCATATTTAGGTTGCCTAAATAGCACTGATTTCACAAACTCATTAAAATATTGTCTGTCTGATGATGTCCTATATAGTCACACAGGTAAGCAGTTGCGTATCCTATTAAAGTCGCTTTCCCAAGCTATATTACCCATAAATAGCCTTAGTAGTGCTTTTAATTCTCACTAGTGATATAGTGATGTCAGTCCTAACCAGGAGCTCATTTCTTCTAACTTAAAAAGCAGAAGCCCTGCATGGTGTTTCTGTTTTGGCCTGCAGCAGCTGCTTGGCTGAAGCCACATTGCCTAAATACTATGCAGACAAGATCAGTCTGTGGGATTGGAGCCCTAGGGGTTGTGCTTCGAGTCTAGCAGCCCGAGCTAGATCTGTCAAGCCTGGTTTTCATGTTTGCCTTTGCCTTTGCTGCAGCCTCTTCTTCGAGCCTGTCCAGTGAGGGCACCAAGAGGCAGTGTGTCTGTTAGTGCATACTGCCACCAGACAGCTTTATGATCAGTGCAGGGAGCCCCTCTTCCAAACCATGCTCTCACAAGGCAATGTCATGCAAGCTTTCTACACGCCCAGCTAATTGAGAGTTGAAAGCAGCCTTCAGATTACAGTAGCCCTAGTTCTTATGCTTGCCAGTCATCAGCTACCCTGGTGTCATTATGGCATTTTTAGTATCTCCCATTTCAAAAAATTAAATGGTAGATGGGTCTGTCCATTCTCATGCAGACATTTATCTACCTGTCTGCAAAATCTTCAATTTCAGATAAAAACCAAATTCTTTGTACATTATTTGCAAATGATGCATTACACCTTTCTATTTTTCTTAACAGTCTTATGTGGTCCTTAATGTCTCTGTAAATTTTACCAGAGCAGATGTTGTCACTGGAGTACAACAGGGGACTAAACTAATTTCACTGATGTAAACATTGTTAAACAATTTCAAATGTAAGTTTGGAAACAGTGTTTCTGAACCTGTTTAATAATGTTTAAAAATGCATCAATGAAATTGGCTTAGCCTGTGGCCTTTATTACATTATCTGTTCGCAATTACATAGATTCTGTGTTTTGTGTCTGGAGTAGTTACAAGTAACCAAAAAAAATGATCCCAGCTGAAGAGTGTGGCTTATCCCTAACCGATTTAATTTGATTTAAAATTGATAAACCTTGGAAAATACTTCCAGAATGCCATATCAACTATTAAAATGGTAGGAAACACATCTAGGAGGTCAGGCCAGCGCTGTTATTTCACTCGCCGACCCCTCCCACCCTCTTCTTTAATCCCTGTTGCTCCTCAACCTTCCACTCACCCCAGACTCATTGTTATGACTCCACACTAAATTTTAAGCTCTTGGTCTTGATATGTAACATAAAACATAAAATATGTTTTTACTAATTATGATCTGCTAAACTCCAAGCTCTGCTGAAGCTTTTTTATTTTAATTTCAGAAGTAGTATTTAAGTGATGACATGCAGTAATTTGCTCATTCTTCTGTCAGTATAATTTACAAGGCAATGGCAGATAAACATAGTAATACAAGATTCATTTACAGTGACACAATGGCAGATACACAGAGCAGAACCCTGGCTATGAGATAAAGTGGACTGAGTGACTTATGCAGTAATTAGGGGATAATTGTCATTAACCTCACAAACAGTAGTTTACCCATATTGTTTAAAAGGCTCCAGGATGCGTAATGACAAGGTAATCTGTCAAAGCGCTAGGGGGAAATATTAATAAGATTTGTGCAAGCCTGGATAGAAAATATGCAGAAAGCGGCCACATTAAGCTAATTGGTGGATGAATATACACTTGTAAAAGTGCTTCTAATGGCACGTTTGCTGCTCTCCAAATGACTACCGTTAATGTGGAGAAGTGGGCTGCTCAGAAAGTCAGTACTGCTGGGACTAGAGGGTATTAAGCCATGCAGACGCGGTATTACCTTGGACTCAGTAATGCATGCTTCCTCCTCTTAGCCCTTATTTTGAATTTCTGAATTTTCTATTATAGTAATGTATATTGATCTTTCTTTCTTTATTTATTTTTCTTTTTCTTTTTTTGCCTAAATTTGTTCAGTCAACCACCGGCCTTAAATCACCTCTCTTGTGGCCAAATATAATAGCTAATGTCTCTGTGGATATCTTGTATATAGATATACAGAAGCACTATTAATGAATATTTGGATTTATAATTATGCACACATGTATGTGTGGGTGCCTTTTATAGGAATGCATTTAGTCTGAACAATCAAAGGAGAGTGTATCCATCAACAGCCTTGTGTATGTTACAAGTAATAATGTGTTGTTCCCTGATGAATGCTAAAGTAGCATATTAATCTTTGTGTTCTGCTGCTATTCTTATGCCCAGAGAACAAAAGTTAAATCTCTCAATACATCTTTCTGTTCAATCACACACTTGGTTGTTGGTCCTGCTCTCTCACATTCTAATGAATATGTTAAAGTTCCTCTGGGTTGTTCAGTCTGCTTCCGTTGTAAAGAACAATTGCAAGTGTATTACATGAGTTAGAGTCATCCATTCAGGCTCTGAAGCCCTGTATCTGTGTCAGGAATGTACAGGTAGAACAAAGATTAAAGCTTGTGACTGTGAACTGTGCTGAGGTTTGGAACTTTGTCGAATTTGTAGATAACCCTCACAGTGAAACATTCTTGGGTCCATTTTTGTTCCTTGTCAAGCATTATGGAAAAACACAGGATCCCCAACGTGATTTCATGGAAAATGAAGCCCAGTAGCAGCCTGCTGACATGTAGAGTCTGCCTGGAAATTAAGGGACAGACTTTGGTGGAAAGCTGAGAAAACTAGAAATACACACCTCAACTAGAGAATGTCAGAAAAACCCTGGCAAGTTTGGTTTATGGCAGAGCCAGCAGATTTATGGCTATCCCAGGACATCAGCTTCATCTTTATGTCCACGAGAAGACGAAAACAAGGTCATTTGTGGGAAACCCCTCTCTTTCCTCCTGTTTCTAGTGTTTGCTCTGTGGATTTCAAACCATCCCCTTGCTATCATGAACATAAATGATTTACTCGCTGGACTCTCACTGGTGTCCGTCCGTGTGAATACCCAGTGTCTAAAGAGTTAGAGGAGAAAGTCTTTTATATACATTACCACCACTGTCTCTTCAGAACCACACAATCTGTTGGAGACTATTTATATGGATTTATATGGATAATTAATTATATGGGTTTATTAACACCTCACAAAAAAAGAGACAATTCAATCTTCAAGTTTCAGAATTTTCATAAGCCCTTCAAAGTTTTATTGGGCAATGGGGTGGGCAGGTATATCAAGGCCCTATAGGAACTGATTCGGACAGTTGCCCAAGTTTTAAGCAAAGTTACAACTAAACTGGACATTTAGTTGACCAAGAATCAAAATTAACCCAGAGGACCCAGCATCTTTAATTACATCATAAGTAAACAGCTCAGGCATAATCATCAAGGCAGAAGGTAGAGAGGGGGACAGGATCCAGAATTCAAGAAAATCTAAGACTCTCAGAAAGTAGAGTGCCTTCAGTTACAGATACTCATAATCTGAAAAACAAGTAAGACGTAAAAATGCTAGTGTTTAACATATTTTAATTCAAATGAATTATGTTTAGAATCTACACAGATGATAGAACAATGAAGTTTTGAACCTAATGTCAGTAGGGTGTCTGTTTCCACACTGGGATAAAACTAAAGCTGAATGTTGGAAATGTGGTAGTAACAGTCACAAACCCAAGACTGTCATTTGTATGTGTCCTTCAACCATGTTCACAACTATATCATTCTCTACATTCGAATATTTCTGTTAAATTAAGAGTAATAAAAATGGGCAATGTCAGACTGTATTTTAACCTGTGGACCAATTTGGAAGTAGATATTCTGTGCTTCAGTTTTATGCTTATATGTAATTTTATGCCCTAGAAATACTAACTTGTAACTTGGGATTTCTTAGGATTAAACATTTAGCTCAGTGGTCAGGAAAGGCACTGGAGTCCATCCTTGGTCTCAGAATTTAAAATTTGGGGAGATTTTTTTAATTTTGGAACTCATTTTTCTTCTTACTAAATATGAAAGCATGTGGTGTCTTTCAGTTTTTCTCAGGTTTGATTTACCATAGATATAGGTAACTTGAAAAATACTTTTGAATCTTTGAAATGTAATTTTAGACTTTGTTAGAATTTACCCGTCTGAATTTTATATGTAAGACACTTGCTTTATTTCTTTGCAAACAAATGTCCAGGTAGGACATGCATATGGCTGGTTCTAATTTGGACAATCTGAAATGCCAGAGTACATTAACAAAGTCCTGTTGGGCCCCAGAGCTTCTGTGATTTACTGTGCTCTGGGGTGATCTATCATAATCATAGTTCTAAAACTAAAAACAATGTACAGGTTGTTACTGAGATAAAAGGAGGTGGTATTCTGCAACGTACATATTCTTGCCAGCTTGTGTGTGTGTGTGTGTGTGTGTGTGTGTGTGTGTGTGTGTGTGTGTTTTCCTGATAGTGTTCTCCAACAAACCCAGAGTCTCATTAATATTAGGAAAGTGCTCTACCACTGAGCTGAACACCCTGCTTATATGATTGTTTTAAAATCCAAAATAAAACTATATATTTTAAAAATTGGATTTAGCCCTAGTTTCTCTGGCATTTTGATAGTGCTGCTTTGTGTAGAAAGTTAATCATTTTTGGAGGGTAAATTGTTTAGCTTAATGAGTCTTCACTTTGCAAAAATAACTTTTCACTGTGGAAAATATTTTCAGATATGAGTCATAAAAACAAGTTATAGCTAACTAAATGTTATAAATAAATTACCTAGATATAACATAAAGTTACCATGTTGCTGCTTCCTTTTCCTGTGAGATATATTCAAGGGTTGTGTTTCTTAAACGTCCAGTCTCATCCAAGTAGAAGCATTCCTTGAATTTGAACTTTGTGTAGCTTCTCAAGGAATGTGATATGCCTTACATCATTATATCCACCCTATAAGGTGAAACCTCGTGAATGCTGAAGCAGACTGATTTACAGTGAGGTCCATATACAGCTGGGACAGGAAGATCAGCATTTTCTGTGTTCACATGTATGTGGATGTGCATGCACATGAGTGGGATGCTTAAAATATCAGGCCTTGTGTACAGGAAATATAAAGAATAGGTTTCAATATTAGTACATCGTCTAAGAAGGACCAGTAAGACTCTCATCTTGACAGAAGATCCTTCAGTGGGATGTTTTGTGAGAGCTTCAACATTCTAACCACTCATGTGTCTTTTTGTAACTGTTCTTTGAGGGTGTGTGGAAAAAGAATAGGAAGCCGTTTTGAGTCCAGTTTTTCATGTAGAGATGTCCTGAATTTAGTAACAGTTTCTGCAATCACAGCAAGTTTTGATGTTGACACACATCTTTCATGACAAAGACTGACTTGTTCAGATGAGGAAAAATATGTCAATTTCCAAAAGATAATCATGTGAGCAATACAAGTAAAATCCACTTGTGAGGTTTGTTTTGGTTTGTTTTGGTTTTGGGTTTTTTTGGTTTTGTTTTGTCTTATTTTGTTTTTTGGATGTCTGTCTTTTTGTTTATGCTACACCTTGATTATTTTCTTTCTTAAGGGACATATATTTTCTAGACCAGCAAGGAGAAAATAAGGATGTAATTGGTCAACATTGTATTTTAAAGGTGAAATACACTCTTGAGAAATTCTGAAAAATACAAATTTACAAGTCATAGAAACTGAGTAGGGTTTTCAGTACTTAAAACAAATGTTGATTCTTTAAAAGTAAAGTCTAATTTGAACCATTTGGTGCAGTCACGGTATGAATGAGTAGGTTTCATTCTGCCTACAGATATTACAGTTGTTACAGCTGGCCTCCTGGAAACATTAGCTTCAAAAGCTAGGAAAGCAGTCACATAAAAGGGCTCTGTGTGACTAGAGAGTAGTATAAGCTTTGTTTACTTATACAACCAAACTTCTCTGATGTATGTTGTGTATATGAGTGGTACATCTCTCTTAGGCAGTACCCAGAAGAAATATGTTTAAATGTAAAATTTACTAAAACAAATGAGCATGCCAAGATCCTTTCCCACATGACTTCAAGTGTTTCTCAGAAATTATCACAACATTGCTCAAAAACTTTCCCTAAGTAGTTCCCAGAATCTATCCAAACAGATTTTTTTGTGTGTTAGCATTTTATCTTCCCTTTTTGTTTGCATGCATACATTTATACACACACTTATACAGACATATACAGGCATATATACACACAAACATTGGTGTATGGGCACTTACAGATGCCAAGTCAAATAAATTTGTGAGATAAAGATAACTTTTTAAAAAGGAGATGGATTGGTTCTAAAGTATCAAAGTCCCCAGAACAGTTAGGGTTTGGGACTAAAGTAATAACTTAAAAAGTTGGCTTGGCATTGGAGTGATAGTTTGACATGAAGTATTTTTTTCTAACATGTATGTGCATCCTTAGTTTTAGTGACCTATGGCAAGTCTCGGGAGAATTGAAGAGTACTGAAAGTTTGTGACTATTTAAGTTGTTTCTGTAAAGCTGTTTGTGGGGCTCAAAGGCATGTGTTCCTCAAACTGCATCTCAATTGAGAAAATGCCTCTACAAGATCCAACTGCAAGGCATCTTCTTTATTAGTGATTGATGGGAGAGGGTTCAGCCCATTGTGGGTGGTGCCGTTCCAGAGATGACGGTCCTGGGATCTGTAAGAAAGCAGGTTGAGCAAGTTGTGAGGAGCAAGCCAGCAAGTAGCACTCCTCCATGGCCTCCGCATCAGGTCCTGTCCTCTTCCTTCAGTGAGGGTGTGTGATCAGGATGTGGAAGCCAACTAATCCTTTTCCTTGTTAACTCTATTTTCTTCTTTTTTCTTTTTTTTCCCCACCAACATTACTTCATCTATAAAGTTGGAGACATGTCCCCATTTATTTGATTTCAGATAATGGTCTGAACTCACTGTATTCTCCTCTTGAGAAATTCCTGGGTTGTGTTCTGACACATTAAACGATTAGGCAAGCTTGAAGACAAGTGAAAAGAGTGTATCAGTGTCTCAGTGTGAAGTATGTGTGCATAATCCATGCCTAACGCACTCTGGTATTACCTCTGTGGACCAGAAGTTTCCAATGTTTATGAGTATATTGCCATTAATAAAAATACATAAGAGTGTTTACTCTGACACAAATAGAACTTTCGAAATTCATGTTTGAAACTCAGTGGACAAAAGCCTTTGCTGTCAAGCTTTGAAGACATGCGGTCTCTCACCAAAATTCATTGCTAAAAGGGGAGAACCAGCTCCCTAAGTTTCCCTCTGATCTACAAATGTGTGCTGTGGCTTATGTATACCCAGACATAAGCACACATATGCAACATAGATAAGTCTAGAAATTAGTGCTAATCACTGTAAGTTCATGACTAGAATATTACCAAAGATTGTCTTTGTTGGTAAAAACTAAGGAGAAATTTTCATATTTAGTCCTCGTATCACAGATTGCCTTACACAGTTTATTAATAAAGACTAGGAATATGTATGTTTGTATAATAGTCATGGGATAGTTTAGGAGGCATAAATTTGTATATGTGGTATACAAAATTTACATAATTTAACTTCAGAAGGAAGTTCACCAAGTATACGTTAAAAACATAAGGTTTAGCTTAATATATGTTGTGGGCAGCCACTAAAACACACACTTCTGACAAAACACTATCATCACCTCATAGTTCCACAATGCTGTGTTCAATCAGTTCCTTTCCACATCTTCAGTCACTGGTAACTGTAATCAGAAGTCTGCTTTTGTAATCCTTCTTTTCTGAATTTTCATTCATTGCCTCAGGAGAGTGTGCATCTATCCGGGATCTGATGAGGAATACTTTGCAAAGTGTGTTGAAAAGTTGTTATTTTGTATTTCCCAGTAGCATCAGATTGTACAGCTTGTTTCCATTTACAGTGTAAACCTCTGGAAGATGTGACACAGTGTACCATGTGAGTTGTATGTGGCATGCTATCTCATTAGTTTTAACTTAGGAAAAACTGTTAAATGTTACATGATAGGGTGTGCTTAAGTGGCCCTGAAATTCCGTCATTTCTGTACCTCTGTCTGAGGTGTGCCTCGTGCCATGATACTTGTGTTAACCTGAGAGAACAGGAACATAAAAATCTCCATAGGAACCAGGTCGTGAGTACTAATTGCTGATGGAGTTGTAATGAACTCTTCTAATAAAGCATTGTCATACAAATCTAGACATGAAGTCAAAGTACAGTTTGTAAAGTTCTAGTCTTGTAAGGAATGAGCAACCCTTAGAGTTTTGTATCATTTAAGGATCTAAACATACAGAAAAGAACATATTTTTAGTTTTTAGTAACCATTAGAGGATTTTTCTTTTATGACTTATATTTGACTTGAAATTTCTACTTTTTTCCTATTCTGTTAATAAAAAGAGTGACTCATTCTCTTTTTATGCTCTCTTTAAAAATATTTTATTGACTACTTGAGAAATTTGTGCGATGTATCTTGATCATGTTCATTACTACTCTACCCATTAACACCTCCCTAATCTCCTCTCATCCCAGCTTCATGTCTATTTGATTAAGTTCAATAGTCTATCAGCTTCAGTTTGTGTTACACGTCCACTCCTTGGTATGCAGCCATCTACTCAAATATGAACAGCCTACAAGAAGCTACAGTATTAAAGAAAGCTGACTCTCTTCCCACCAGAAGCCATTAAGTGTCCAGTGCCCCTCAGTTGCAGGGACTCAAGAGTCTCTCAGCTTCATGCTCCAGTGTTGACTTGCTTGATCTTGTGTAGGTCTTGTGAAGTGAACCACAACTGCTATGAGTGCAGTAGTCCTGTCCTGTCCTAAAGTCTGTGTTTTTGTTCAACTCTTTCTGATTTCTACCTTCTACAGTCTTTCCATCTCCTCTTCCACAATCGTCCCTGAACTTTTGGAAAGCATATGATACAGATTTCTAGTTTGGGCTGTGTATTCTATAGTTACTTTCTGTATTTGACCAGTTGTAAATTTCTGTGTTAAACACACACACACACACACACACACACACACACACACACACACACCAATCAAATAGACAAAGAAACTTCTCTGATGAGCTCTAAGAACTGCACTAATCAAAGAGGAGAGAGAGAGGAATTTACATGCTATTTTGATACTGTGTCCATTTAGCAAAATAATACTAGTTGGTTTACTTCTGGAGTCTATGAGTTCCCCAACCGGGGGTTCTTGGCCAAATTTACAGAATCAAGCATGTTTTTCTTTCTCTGGAGCAAACTTTTAGCCAAATCATGAAATGATTGGTTACCTCTGTAATGGTTATGCCACTAATGCACCCATAGCATGTCTTTCCTACCTAGTCATTATGGCAGTTCACAGGGTTAACAGCAGGGTAATGGTAATATTGTTGATAACATTTGAAGCCCAGTAGTCTATGGAACATCTTTCAGTACTATGAGAGTTAGCAAGTAAGAAGCTTCATGGTCAGTACCAACTTTACTTTTCCATATCCTATGACATGGAAAGCTCTCATAGTACTGAAAGATGTTCCATAGGCTGCTGGAGTTGAAACATTATCAATAATATCACCTTTACCCTGCTGTAAACTCTGTGAACTCCCAAAATGACTAGCCATGATACAGGCTGATGATGAAGCTGTGGAGGAGTGCTGCTTACTGGCTTGCTCAGCCTGCTTTCTTTTAGAATCCAAGACAACCAACTAAGGGTTGGTACCACCCACAATGGTCTGGGCCCTCCTCCATCTATCTAGTGACTGACATTAAAGTAGGGCATTAAGGAAATGCCCTGCAGATGGATATTATGGGAGCATTTTCTCAATTAAGGTTCCCTCCTCTCAGGTAACTCTAGCTTGTGTCAGGTTGACATAAAACTACCCAACACACCCCATTATTATTCCTTTCTTCTTCATATCACTGGTAGTCTTCTATGCCCCTTACCTTACAGTCTTTCCCCCTCCCACTAATGGTTTCACTTTCTAGTTCCTTAGATCCTACAGATACTTCAAATTAAGTATGCAAATGTAAAGATTTAAACATAAGATCCACGAATGAGAACATGAGACATTTATTTTTCTGGGTATAAAGTTTACAGCTCCGTACATTTTCCTACACATTTATTTCATAATGTCATCTTTCTTTACAGATGACTAAAATTTAGTCACATTTAGCCACCACGTTTTTATTATCCATTTACCAGTTGAGGGATGTCTAGGCTGTATTCATGTCCTAACATGGCCTAACTATTGTGAATAGAGCAGCTATGAATATTGATGAACATGTGTTTCCATAGTATGGAATAGATATGCTTGGGTTTACCCAGGAGTGGTATATTTGAGTCATATGGAAGCTCTATTTCTAATTTTCTGAGAAAGCAGCACATTGATTTCCACAATAGCTGCACTAATTTTCATTCCTACCAACAGTATGTGAGGGTTCCCCATTCCTCACACCCTTGGCAGCATTTGTTGTCTTTTGTTTACTTAATCCTAGGCATTCTGGTTGTGGTAAGGTGAGATCTCAAAGTATTGGTTTTAATTTCTCTGATTGCTAAAGATGGCAATTTTTCCTACTGCAGCTCTCTAGTGTAACTTGACATCAGGGATTGTGATAGCGTCAGCAGCATTTCTAGTGCTTGGGAGTGCTTTGGTTATCATGTCCTTTGTACTTCCATATGAACTTTTTTGTTGTTTTTCAATTTGTTTTAAGAATGGCATTGAAATTCTGATGGAGATTGCAGTGACTATAGATACCGTTGGTTGCATAGTCATTTTCACAGTTATTCCTACCAGTCTATGAACATGGAAGGTCTTTCCATCTCTCATATCTTCTTCAATGTCTTTGGTGTCATAATGTTTGCATTTTACAAGTCTTTCACTTCTTGGTTAGATTTTTTTTTTCAATTATGTTTTCTTGAAGCCACAGTGAATTTGATTGTTGCCCCAATTTCTTTCTCAATATTGCTTGTCTCTTAATAATTTAAGCACTGCTGAGTGAATATGCTTTCCATATGCCCTGCATTTGGTGTTGCTCATAGTCTTCCATGAACAGAAAGGACAGTTAGTGGCCTGCTGTGAACATATGTGAGTTCATTCTTATTCGGATCTTAAGATCACTCAGTAATCCATCCCAACACCACTTAGCTGGTCTCTCTTCTGTCTTACTACAGCCTTACCATCTCTGTCGTACATCTCCCCAAATGACATTAACCTGCCAACCTACCATTGTACTTGGAAACAACAAGTCTTGTAAGAGGCTGTGTGGAGAGGGTCAGCGTGAACACTTGACATCATGACAGCTAAAAACAAAATGTTTAAAAATTATTCTTCTAGGCTGGGCATGGACTCCAGATACAGAGCACTTCTTACTTTACTCAATACCCTGAGTTTAGTCCTTGTAATAAAAACAACACCAAGAAACACTCTGCAGATCTATTTTAGAACAGTTGGATATCTATAGGGATTATGACATTTTCCATGAAATAATGGTATGTCTTTTCATGTAACAGGGTTAAATGTTATTAATATTTTATTTATTTTAGACTTTTCCTGAACCTGATAAATTTTTAATGTTTGACTAATGGTTTCTCAACTTTTTAAATTAGTAGTACAGCTAGTTATTTATAGAAATCCAGTACTTACAATCATTCCTTACATTTAACTAACAGTGCAATTCATATTATCATCTTTTATTGTAAATATCATTTCCAAGTCTAATGAGTTGGAAGCAGTGAGTTTTGATTACAAATAGAAATAAAGGAATTGATTCACCAACTACAGGGGAAGTCAGGAGTTCAGTTTTATACTTAGACCTTAATGAATACATGTATAAGACTGGTGCCATGCTACGTGTTTGTGAGTGTGGCCATAATCGTCCTATGTCTACATATGACTGCATTTTGCTTTGCTAGTACTCATCCCACTGTAGTATCTCATTTTTTATGACTCTTTTCACTTAAGAAAGTTTATTTGATCATCTTTACTTCTCAAAACATGGAGTCAGTCTAGTTTTTCCTCCCAGTGAATCTTGAATCAATATTTAAATACAATAAAAGTAAAGTACTAATAAAAATTCATGCCTGTAGTTACTGTGGTAGAATTAATTTGTCCAAAAAGTTTTCAAATAGTTAATAGCTGTGCTAAATTGCTTGCAGTTCACCTTTTGGTGTTTGCTTTTGTTGTTTGTTTATAAAGCCTTCAGGCTGACATCTAAATCAGTGGTTCTCAAACTATTGGTTGTGACCCCTTCAGGGGTTGCATATAAGATATCCTGCATATCAGATATTTACATTATAATTCATGACAATAGCAGAATTACAGTTATGAAGTAACAATGACACGATTTTGTGGTTGGGGACACCACAGCAGGAAGAACTGTGTTAAAGTGTTGCAGCATTAGGAAGGTTGAGAACCACTGTAGATTGTTATAAAATATTCTTGTCTTAACTCTGTGTGAGAGTCACTACACTAGACAATGTATACTTCTGTCCCATAGAGTTTCTGTAAATGCTTTGCTCATTACCAGTGATGGTTTCTTCTTCCCTTAAGCCAGCTTATCCATGAATAGACTAAAACAAGGAGCTTGTGGACTCCCTATACCCTTTCCTCCCCAGATTTTACATTTGCAAATATGATAGTTACTAGGTAATATGATCAAATATGAGTGAAAACTTCTTGGAAAATATCTAGTGTAGGTCTGTATATTGCTGGGAGCCAGAGGGTACGTTGACCTCCAGAATTTTGTGGTGTTCTTCACTATATTTATTAGTAGACATTATCTTGTATTTAAACTTTACAGTTAAAAGTTACTTTTTGTGACTCAGGCTAATAGTAACATAGCTTTAAGGACATACCCTCAATTTTGGCAGAGGTAGCTACTCAGTACTAACAGAATTAGTTGTTTTAGAAGAAGCAGCGGGCACTGTAGCAGCCAGGAGTAAAAATAAACCATGTAGAATGGCTATGTATCACAGGGAGAGAGGGGAAAATGAGAGAAATAAGGTGGTGGTTTTGTTGATGGTTCATATTGGTTGCTATGGTTTCTGTGGCTCATTTAATTCCATAGACTGTGGTCTGTGAGTGTATGTTGACCTATAATTTTAGGTTCAGGATACCTGGACAGAACTTGGAGAAGACATGATTATACATTGCTCAGGCTGGGGTTCCACCTAACAGAAAAGACCAATCACAAGAGGCAAGAATCAGTGGTGTAAAAGAAGGCAGTGCACAGTTCTAGACAGCTTTGTTATACAAACAGTCTACTCATTGTCCTGACTAGGTAGTGTATCATAGAATGGTGTTACTGAGTAGTGTGGAGACAGACCGTGAACTGAAACATCGGAATTTTGGCTTCAAGTCTTGGATTCCAAATTCTTGGAACCTTCCAAGGGGTCTTAACCTTTCTCTTACGATTTTTTATCTGTTTAATGTTCCCGATACTCTGGATGTGATTGTGATAGCATGGAGGTAAGGGGTGCTATCAATGAAACAATGTATTTAAAAATCAGAGTTTCCTTGTTTACCTTCCTTCAGCACCATCATTTTCTTCTTTTCCCCATGTTTCAAAAACGAGACACTGAGTAACATCAGTGGTTATAAGTACCATTGTCTAGTAGCTATTGCAGCCTGTCGCATTATATCCTTGCTTTAAACAGAGAGTATGTTAGAACACTATTTTATAGGTAATTATTTCTGTGTGTTTAGGAAGGGACAAGCAAGCATTTTTGACAGTTTTCATAGGAAAGGCTATCTTCATGTGCTGACTATATAAACTGATACAAGGAGTGGTATACAGGTGTCATAGCTGCTTTCAAAGAGTAATTCAGAGAAATGATAGATAGACATGCAGTCACACTAGCTAGCTATGATGATTCCTAATATGACAGTGTCTAGAGGGAAGTTTATATCCAAAGGCTGAGCATAGACTTTTCTATTGCAAAAAGGGTGAAGGTTCCTTTACCCTCATGTTGCCTCCCTAGAGTGACATCACACGGAACCATGATATAGTTGTTGAAATGAGGGAATCAAGGTTGATGTACCACTGTTATTGAATATAGAGTCTTTCTGCACATTTTGCTAGTTTCTCCACTAATGTGTCTTTTCTGGTCTAATATCCCTAGGACCACACGAATATGCCTTAACCTCTCCTGCCTATAACTGTTATTTTCAAAGAAGAAATTACAGACCTTCATATCATACTTTGAAGAATTTTATCCAGTATTTTATAGACTGCCTCTCAACTTTGGGTTTCCTGATCCTTTCTCGTGATTATGTTGAAGAAAAAAAAGTGTTTATAAGACCAACCTTGGCAATTACCATATGCCATCAGGAGTACAAGATGCGGATTTGTCTTCCTCCGTTGATGTTAACTTTGATCAGTCTCTCAAGGCAGTGCCTCTTAAATTTCTCTAGTGTCAAGTTATGATATTTGTCTTTGTAATTAATAATGGTGTTGTCATTTTTAAATTTGTTTGGTGCTGAACCCAAGACCTCACACATGCTAAGCAGTTTCCCACAGCTGAACCACTTCTCCAACTCCCGCAACACCATTTTGTTTTCCTAGAAGGTTTTGTGCTTTCTTAAGCTGATGGTCAGAGTTAGAGCAAGTGTCATGCACAGAGTGCTACAAAGATCCCTGATTCTGGTGGGTCTAAGAAATGAGGTCTTAAAAAATTCACACAGTCATTATTTAACTGTTTGAATAGATTTCTCTCAGCCCATGCTAAAATGGATTGCCTAACATTATGTTGCAGGATTTTTTAAGTCCTACCTCCGGGCAAATCTCATGGTTACTAGCAAAAATGAAAGTGTGAAATGCTTTTTAATGTATATTTAACAACACATAGTCTGATGGTTGCTGATGGAAGTCTCTATGGACTTCCTTTGCTATCAGAGGAGGATGCTGACAGACAACTTTAAATGTTTATTCTATCTAAAGCCATCACATGCTTTTCAAATATCTATTCCTGTCCTTTACAACAAAGTCCTAAAATGTCATATACTTGACAAGTACCTCAAATGTTAAATGGCTGGATGACAGTCATTTTTCAAGAAGGGGAAAGTTGCCATTCACAAGCGGTATTTCCTTTACTCCACTTCAGGAAAGCCTACTCAGGCAGGATTAAAGTACAGCCATCTTTAGAAGACAGTGTGCATTGGAGTGCTAGAGTTATGAGGGAGAAACACTGTTTTACTGATTTTTGTTTTGTTTTGTTTTTCGAGACAGGGTTTCTCTGTATAGCCCTGGTTGTCCTGAAACTCACTCCGTAGACCAGGCTGGCCTCGAACTCAGAAATCCGCCTGCCTCAGCCTGCCAAGTGCTGGAATTAAAGGCATGCGCCACCACCACCCGGCCTGATTTTTTTTTTTTTTTTTTTAATTCCAAAAGTCAAGTAACTCCTACTTAATATCTGTCATTGCATCTGGTGGCATGTCTGCTTAAGTTGAAGAAGTACATTTCATGAACTGCACTTGATTCTTTCCTTCCTATGATGTCATTATTTAATGGAGATTAGGTACAATTTTTTTTTTCATTTATCCTAGGCTACACAGCAAGAGCTTACATCTTATACTAATATATGCTAAATAGTTGCATGGTATATAGATCATTGTTGTTAAAATGACAGTACCGAAGGCATTTTAGATCACAGAGCCCCAGTGGTCTGCATTTTGTTTGCTCTGACATCATTAAACTCAATCTGTTTCTATAACTGTGACTGTAATTGCTACATTTGCATGGCAGAAAAGTTTGCTTTGTTGTTAACTTTTATTAACACTGCTTACACGCTGCTGTTTCTTCTTGCTCTCTGTGTTTCATAAGCTGGCAGAGCACCTTCAGTTACATTGAATAATTATGCACAATCAATAAGTTTCTGTATTTGTCTTTGTTGTTTCTTTGATGTGGCCTGTAGGATGCTGCTGGCAAAGTACTGGACCGCTGGGCCATCATGTCTCGAGAAGAGGAAATCATCACCCTTCAGCAGTTTCTGCGGTTTGGGGAAACCAAATCCATTGTGGAGCTGATGGCAATTCAGGAGAAAGAAGGGCAAGCCGTGGCTGTACCATCTTCAAAGACAGACTCAGATATAAGGACTTTCATCGAGAGCAATAATCGCACCAGGAGTCCTAGCCTCCTCGCTCACTTAGAGAACAGCAATCCTTCTAGCATTCATCATTTTGAAAACATACCAAACAGCCTTGCATTTCTGCTTCCATTCCAGTATATAAACCCTGTCTCTGCCCCACTGTTAGGGTTGCCACCCAACGGGCTGCTTTTAGAGCAACCTGGACTGAGGCTGAGGGAACCAAGTATTTCAACTCAGAATGAATACAATGAGAGCAGTGAATCTGAAGTATCGCCTACACCATATAAGAGTGATCAGACACCCAATAGAAATGCCCTGACTAGCATCACTAATGTGGAACCCAAAACCGAGCCAGCATGTGTCTCCCCCATTCAGAATTCTGCCCCAGTCAGTGACCTAAGCAAAAATGAACACCCAAAAAGCTCATTCCGGATTCACCGTATGAGAAGGATGGGGTCAGCCTCACGGAAAGGAAGGGTATTCTGTAATGCTTGTGGGAAGACATTCTATGACAAAGGGACTCTCAAAATTCACTATAATGCTGTTCACCTGAAGATTAAACATCGATGTACCATCGAAGGTTGCAACATGGTCTTTAGTTCCCTTCGAAGCCGGAATCGCCACAGTGCAAACCCCAACCCCCGCCTTCATATGCCTATGCTAAGGAATAACCGAGACAAAGATTTAATTCGGGCTACATCAGGAGCTGCCACTCCAGTTATAGCAAGTACAAAATCAAATCTTACACTCACAAGTCCTGGCCGGCCCCCGATGGGATTTACCACTCCTCCACTAGACCCCGTCTTACAGAACCCTCTCCCAAGCCAGCTGGTATTTTCTGGGTTAAAGACTGTACAGCCTGTTCCGCCTTTTTATAGAAGTTTACTTACTCCAGGGGAAATGGTGAGTCCTCCAACCTCCCTCCCAACCAGTCCCATCATTCCAACCAGTGGCACCATAGAACAACACCTTCCTCCACCCTCTGAGCCAATAGTGCCAGCAGTGATGATGGGCACTCAGGAGCCCAGTGCTGACCTGGCACCTAAGAAAAAGCCTAGGAAGTCAAGCATGCCTGTAAAAATTGAGAAGGAAATCATTGATACTGCTGATGAGTTTGATGATGAAGATGATGATCCTAATGATGGTGGGACTGTGGTCAATGACATGAGCCATGACAATCATTGTCATTCCCAAGATGAGATGAGCCCAGGCATGTCTGTGAAGGACTTCTCTAAGCATAACAGGACCCGGTGCATTTCAAGAACTGAAATAAGAAGGGCTGATAGTATGACATCTGAGGACCAGGAGCCCGAGCGGGACTATGAGAATGAGTCCGAGTCTTCAGAGCCTAAACTCGGTGAGGAGTCCATGGAAGGGGATGAGCACATTCACAGTGAGGTGAGCGAAAAAGTCCTGATGAACAGTGAGAGGCCCGATGAGAACCACAGTGAGCCGTCTCACCAGGATGTCATCAAGGTAAAGGAAGAATTTACAGATCCCACTTACGACATGTTTTACATGAGCCAGTACGGACTATACAATGGTGGGGGGGCCAGCATGGCTGCCTTGCATGAAAGTTTTACGTCGTCTCTGAATTATGGAAGCCCTCAAAAGTTCTCCCCTGAAGGTGACCTGTGTTCTAGTCCAGACCCCAAAATCTGTTATGTGTGCAAGAAGAGCTTCAAAAGCTCCTACAGCGTGAAGCTTCACTACAGGAACGTTCACTTAAAAGAGATGCACGTCTGCACAGTGGCTGGCTGCAATGCTGCCTTCCCCTCTCGTCGAAGCAGAGACAGGTCAGTAAATCTCCATTGGCTCCTCCTGCCGAGGGTGGGGGTATAGTTCAGTCAAGGTTAGATGTTTTTGATGCACTGTAAGAATCGCCATATTGACCACATGATCACTAAACTGCCATGCTCATTGGAGGCTTTATGCATTCAGTGCTTGTTATGATTAAGCATGCAGAATCATGTCATCTGGTAATGCACGCCATTTTCCTCTGTGTATGTGTATGTGTATATGTATGTGTATGTGTATGTTCCCATGCATCTAGGTGTGAATAAGTTAACTGTACACAATTCCTTGCCTCCCCATTAACTTTTCCTTAAAAGCCACAGCTTCCGTCATTCATACATATATACATACATGTGTATGTATATATGTATATATATATATATGCACTTTGCCTTGTGGCTTTTAAATTAAATGAATATATTATCTTCACACACACATATTTATCCAATATAGAAACAGAAATTTACGGATGGAAAGAACCATAGGTCCAGGACATCGAGACAGCCTGCATTGCCGTAGGTATAACTAGAAATGTTATCATTCCTTACATGAGTATTTAGTGTGTTCTTCAGTTCTTTAAGAATCATTAAACTATCAGAAGATGAGGCCAGAGCAATTGTTGATATGGTGAAAGAGGCTGGTGGTGTGGATCTCTTTATTTCAACTCCATAGTGTTTTTGAGCACATCTCTAAAATGTAATCTGCCATGGGACTTCACCACAGAAGTGAGGACATACCTAAGTCCATACTTTAGGATCATTTAGAATACATTTTGTACAGCCCTCAGATGACATCACTCTCTAGTTATGTAACTGTAGATCTGAAGCCATGAGACTTAAGCAGAAGCAGCTGGTACTAAACCTACCATATTCTTTATTAACTCTATTACAATCTGAATGGAATGTCAGGGGGCGCTCATTGATGGGCATCAAGGTGATCCTTCACTTACAGAGGGATGAGCCTTTGAGCAACTCTTTTGCATAGTACCCCAGGCCAACTCAGATCATAATCACCCAATCCTTCCTACTTCAAGGGATGTATTATTTTGTTTACACTAACTTTTTAATATTTTCAGATAGAGTAATATTTAATAGTTGTAGTTTGTCCATGAAAAAAATAAAATAAAGTTAGTGAGTTTTCCAAAGACCTACCATCCTAATCTAGGGTTTCTTTGTTGGTCTTTGATGAAGCTTAAAGTAACAAAAGTTCCACTGGGACTGATGTGGCAGTGCATCCTGTAATTATAGCGCTTGAAGGAGCTGGGGACAGCCACTTAGATCCCAGTATGGGCTAGTTACTAAAACAAAGTCCTGACTTTAATTTATATATAACACTGCAAGGCATTGTGACCTGTCTTTGAAACATTTTCATATATGAAAGATTTATTAATGAATATATATTTTTTTCTTTTTACTGACACAGAAGGGGCCAAATTCTAGTCTTTTAATGACTTCCCACCTCTACTATCCTGGTTCTTTTTTTAAAAGGGGAAAGTGTATTCTGTTATTTTCAATTCCAAGCGCTCACTGAGTTTCAAGGAAGTCCGGATAGTATACCTATACTCCAATACTATCTCCACTCATTCCATAGTTGTAATAGTATTCTTTCAGATTTCAAACAGTATATTAGTAATGATAAGGTTAATGCATTGAAAATTTTTCATTGAAAAATTTAAACAAATGTAAAAGACTTGTGAGAACTTGCATAAAATATTTATAAAAATGGAGTGTTTGAAGAGAAGCCAACACTTAAGCTTATTTGCATGAATTCCTTTCCCATTTTAGTTTGCTGAAACATCACAGTTCATAACACTGTACTAAATAGCTAAGGATAAGCTAGGCATCCAAGCCTGGTGCTTTTACTAATGAGGAGTCACTAGAAAACACAAGTGCTTCGTATCTGTGTCCCGACACAAAAGGAAGTGCTGTGGAGATAGAACTTGTTTGTCTGAGGGAAAATATTTACTGACAGAAAAAGAATATTTTAGTTGCCGTTTTTATTGTAAGGACTTGGGAGATTAACCAATGCCAGCCACACAGAAGTTAGAGCTGTGGTCTTCGAAGTACAAGAGGAGTACAGATGTTTCAAGAGACAGTGGTGCATTGATGAGGGGATAGCATACTCGCTATAGCTAAACTTTTTCACTTCAATTTTTATCACATGAGAAATGACAAATTTTAAATCGAAAAAATATTATAAAGTGAGGACAGATCTTTTGATCCCAGGTTTTATTTTTAAAAAAAAATAGTTTTAAGTTTGTCTTTTTTATTTTTTGGTCAAAGAAGAATGTTCATCCTGTTGAGATGATGACAAATTAGCATCATGCTATGAGGGTAACTGCCACTAAAATAACAAGAAACAGTGATGCTATTAAGTGTTCCTGACTCGGCAGAGTGGGCCTTGCAACATAATTAAATTCCTCTTTCAGACTTTAACCATCTTCCATCAATGAGGTCAGCCAGTGGCTGTGTCCCCTTGTGTAGAGGCTCTCCAGTCTTGTCTCTGACCTGCCTTCTGTTTACTTTTTTGGGTCTTCTCTGGCTGCTGTGGAAACTCCAGAGAGCCTGTCTTGCCATCTATCCTCTTCCTTCAGTCAGCTGTGATGGGTTAAAACCGAGAGGACTTTTCTCATCTTTCTCTTTGGTCGACAGGCCTTGCCAAGAAGCTCCCCTTTGTCTTTAGACCTCTTGACTCAAACTGTTTCTCACTTCTCTGAAGAGGCCTAACTTCATCCATCCTTGACTCCATAGTGTCTTCCTTGTACAAATAAAGCAGCAGAGGGGACATTCCTTTTGGGAACTCTCCCTAGGACACCAGTAATAAAACTTCACACGTTTGGTTTCCTCCTTCCCTCAGTTTACCAGTGCCTTGTCCTTCAGGCTGCCGTACCTTATAGGAGTTGGACTCACAAGGAGGTGCATTTGGGATCTTCTTAGGCATGTGAGTAAAATGGAGATAGAAGGATGTTGGTTTAGGTTTGACAGTGAGAGAAAGACTTGCATGTAAGGCTGGTCAGGCTGACAGTAGACAGCAGACAGAGGTGGCCTCTGTGATTACTTGTCAATAATAGTATATTTGATCAATCAAAAGTCCTCATTAATGACAAAGAACAAGTAAACATGCACAACTCGTTCACCTAATCACTAACTAGCTGGGAGAATGACCTTACTTCTGAGTGACTGAGTCACATGTAAATCATTTCCTCTCCAAGGGGTCTGGTGCTTGAAGGGGATTACCACATTTCTCCCTTACTTATCCCCTGATTTTTTTCGGCTGAGTTGTAGTTTTGTCAGAGAACAGGAGGGTGGGTTGTAGAACTATATATATGCCCCATGAAGAAGTTCTGACCAAGTGGCCTGGAGCTGTAGTGTTCAGAAAAGCAAGATAGTCACACTGTGCAGAATTTAGTTTACCTGGGCTGGCATCTCATCCTCTGACTTAATACTTGATCCTTAAGGTGGTTCACTGGTCACTCACCCGTTTATAGGAAAAACCCATATACTTGCTTCTTTTTTGAAGCGAGGGTGGCAAACCAACAGCTGGTGCACGCTTTTAATCCCAGCACTTGGGAGGCAGAGGCAGGCTGATTTCTGAGTTTAAGGCCAGCCTGATCCACAAAGTGAGTTCCAGGACAGCCAGAGCTACACAGAGAAACCCTGTCTCGGAAACAAACAAACAAACAAAACAAAACAAAACAAAAAAGCTAAATCCAATCCTGTTTATTTTCTTCAGTTTGCTCATCATTTGCTTTGGTGATTAGAGATTTTAAAATCTGTCAGTTGAAATGAATGGTCTGTGTAGAAAGACATTGTCAGCCTTGTGACCTTTGTCTGTTCCTTTGTCACCATCTCACAGTAATTGCTGAAGTTTGTCATACATTTTACCAGGAAAGCAACTGCCTCTTCTTGATCTTTAAGGTGTGTGTAGGTTGGTTCATCCAAATGAATAAATTTTAAAGCAAAATAATATCTGCCTAGGGTGATTTATAAATAAATATGAGGCAACCATTGATTCCAAGTGTGAACCTTCTTTTTGATTGCTAGTTAAATCAGTCCAAATTTAAACATGTAAACTTCTTGATTTGTATGGAGGTAAGACATCTGTATTTGGTTTGTTAAAACCTGCTGATGTCTCCAGAACTAAATTTGTTCATATATAGTCCTCTGGGTAGCCATAGCTAAACACAGAGAAATATAGGTTTTGCTCACCTTATTACCTGACTTCCAGCCCTGTACAGGTGTGCAGGAATAAATTAACATCAGCCCCTCTGACGAGCCACTGCATATATTAACAACAGAGGTGAAGATGTGAGAGCATGCTACCTGCCTCCTGTTATCACCTTCTCAGCAGAGCAGCATCCATTTTTCCATCATTCTCTACGTTTGCAAACTTACAGAGAACTTTTATAGAGAGAGCTTTTCAGTAAAGACCAGGCGACACCTCCAAGACAGGAGCCACTTAGCACCAATTCAAGGGAACTATTAGTATATGTGCCCTAATGTAATTAGCTGTCAAATAGTGTGTTAATCCTCAGAGGAGAGCCCCTTAATAGATAACTGCTTCACTTTCTACATTGTGCCCAATCAAATCTCACTTCCCTGTTTTCAAAAATCTTTATAAAGTAGAGTTGTGTAGGTCCTCTGGCTTTTAAACCTTAAGAGATGTTTTCCCACCAGCTCCTCTGTTAGGTTTCACAATAAAGCCAGAAGATCAATAGGCCTTTTGTACTTATCTCCATTACTTTCCATCAAAAGCAAACAAACAAAGTAAATCCCCCTCCTGAGTAATTGCTGGTTGTGCCCTCCTCAAGCAAAACTTTGGTAGTAAGATAAACTTCCGCGTCATTCTTGTCTCCGGGGTTCTTTTTATACACTGGGAGAAGAGCAATGACCAAAAAAACGGTCTCCTTGTATCATGGGGAGAGACTCTGTCAAGCCTAAAGTGAGCCTTGGATCTTCCTAATGACCTCCTGCTGGCCCAGCTGGATGCAAGACAAGCTCATTTAAACCTCTGCTGACCTTTCACTCCCCCAGAAGAACCTCAGCCTTCACTGCCACCATCTTCAGAGCCGTGTGCCACAGAGACAGCACTGGGGCCAGCAAACGACTGCCCTCGCACATGCGAAGAGGTGTTTTATAAATTCTGTGGAGTAAAGTTCCTGTTAAATCTCTGTGACTGTGCAGCTCCTATTACAAACAGAACGCTTCCAAACAGCCTTCATTCTTGCCCTTCCCTAGAAAGGATCAGGCAGTTCTTTTTATCAGCATTGTCTGGAAAATTCTGGCAAAAATACTAAAGAAGGCACACCTTTAGTGCCCAGGCAGTATGTTTCATGACACACTGACATGACAGCCAAAGGTTTTCCTTCTGCTTCCTGTTTCTGGGCCACCAAAACTAGTAGACTATTTTTTCCTGTTAGTCTTTCTTATGTGAAATATCATATTTGAGATGTTTGTGTTTGCAGACAGTCCTTATTGTAGGAAGATGGAGTGAGACTACGCATATACATTAATATTTTCTCAGGAAATCCTGGTAGGATCCCCTTTCTCTATTCACCCGTGAAAACTGGGCAGGGTCCCTGCCCCTTAAGTAAAAACCTTCTGCGCATGCACCTTTAGGTATTGTTTGCTCCTTGTTTCCAAAGACAAGGAGAGACTCTGTTGCTGAATTTCACTCCCAGGTTGTCCTTATTGTTTCCTAAGACCACTCAGAAATGATGTAATGTTCTCCTAATAACACTCTCAGGACCTTCAAAGTGACGAATATTGCAGTCTATGAAAGAAGTTTGCACTTGCCAAGAAATTATAGTGTTAAAAATTTAAAAGGAGATCTAGTGACCTTGATTCTCGAGTGCCAAAATGTGTGTACTTGAGAAGTAGGCATACCAAGTTGCCAAGTCAGTGGAAGAGGGAACACATTTCAGGAAAGGACAGTTAGTTTTTCTGCAGTCATTTCACATAAGGCTACACTTTAGAAAAATACCTACATTTTATGTCCTAACGCAAACTGCTTGAATTAAAACGAGAGTTGTAAATTCCTGGTAAAAAGCTGTCAGGCTGACATGTTAGTGATCTTAACTCTAGTATTTTATGGAGTTTATTACTTCTTTTATTAACTAAGGGGGAAAATGTTACCCATTCCAATTTAATTCTTTTTCTTGCTTGCTCTAATTTTTACTTTACCCTGGGATGGGGTGGGGGGGGGAGGGAAGAAGGGAGAAAGGAAGGGAAGGGGAGAGAAGGAGGGAGGGAGGGAGGGAGGGAGGGAGGGAGG
>JADRCD010226012.1:34301-50605 GCA_019843815.1 Montemys delectorum
TTTATATGTGGAAACACACTTAAACATAAACACCCAGATATATCTTAGAAAATGATAGATGAAGTTATTCCCATCACAATGAGATGGAGGAAGCTTTTCTAAGAACTGCAGAGATAGAGCTAAGGGCAGGCCCTGGGGAGGAAGCCTCTGAAGGCTAAGAGCTGCATGAGGGAGCTGCTGGGACTCTGTCACTCAGGGGCACTGGTGGGTCATGTTGCTCACTAGTAATTGTGTTTTACAGACTTCTAAAGCAATCGGCTCAGTCAGTCCCAATTCAATAAAAGTGGGGAGAGAGAGAGAGAGAGAAGAGCACAAGAGAGAGAGAGCACTTTTGTTCTATTTTTTACTTGAAATTATTTCATTCAGCAGTCTATCTTTTTTATTACCAGGACTTGACATTAGCACTCCAAGCTATATTAGCATCCATTTCAGCAGTTCAGTAATGGTATTAAAAAAACACTTAACTTCAACGGTGAATGGTTGTATGACAGAACCATAAAAAATCCACATAAAAAAAAAAAACTTATGTATTTGTCCCAGCAAATTATTTTTCACTTGTTTAACCACTTCAAAACTACGTTTTCATGAGGAGAGTGTTGAAAAGGACCCACCTTTTTCTCAGAGCAGCAGACTGTGGCACTCTGTGGGCTTGGGGGCTGATGTGGGGAGGAAGAAGGGAACCCCTGGCGAGAGGGAAGGTAAAGCTGTTGTTTACCTGTAGTTAGATTACCTTCCATTCATCAGCAGAGATAGAATTGGCAACCTCAGAGCACCCAAGGTGAAATTCTTGGAACTTCGAGCCTGACTGGGATTTCATTTTGAACCGAACCCTCTCCAAACTTGGGAGCACAGCCTAAGTACTTTGGCACTGTGGTGTGCTCATAAATGACTACATTAGGTTCTCAATTTTGATTAAACCTTCAGTAATTAATCAATGCTAGACATGAAGCAGTTGGCAAGGTCCAGAGCTGCAAAATGTTTAAGACATAAAACATTACAAAGTAATTAGAATATGCTCCTTCAAGAGAAGGGTTGCCTTCAATAAAGAGGTAAATGATAGCATCCTGTTTATTGTGGATGTAGGCAGCCAGAGCAATATGATAAACTGCTGGAGATACACATATCAGTAATCATCCACATTATTAGTACCATTAATCATAATTCCAAAAATATGACAGCAGCAGCCAACTTTTTGACCAATTTTGCTTCTGCCTGTTGGCCATTATAACTTCACTAATAGACCGCAGAGCCCCTTTGCCTGGCAGTTTGCATTGAGAATGGAAGGTTAATTATATTTGAGCTGCTGATTTCTTCTCTCCTTGGAAAAGGCTTAGCACTTTGACAATCCCAGGAGCTCGAGGTTGTTAAACCAGTAAAAGTACTTTATTGAAATTTTCTTTGTTGGTGAGGAATGAGATGTTTCAAATAAGATATAAGCGCCAGGCTGGGACAGTACTAATGTTTCTTGCTCCAAAGTGATCCTTGGACAGCAAGAACGTGGCGGTTCTTTAGGCCACTTTCCCTTCTTGTGTCTAGTCTGCCAGGAGGTACAAAGTTCAGCAGTAAACAGTAGAATGCCAGGAAGCTCTACAGGATTAGTAGTAGGGTCAACCATATATGTCAGAGTAGCATGTTGGTAGTGGCTAGTGACATTAGGAGCAAGAAGCAACTCTTTATTAAAATCTTTTGTGTGTGTGAGACTACAAGGAAAAATTCAAAAACATCATTTTGATGTTTCTGCAAGTTAAAATGTTTAGCAGCATAGGGTGAGCTAATTCAAATATTCCATGTTTCAACTGGCAGGCTTGACAGCACATGAACAAGTATGAAGATGAGATTATGCTCACCTGCGTTTTCAAGTTCATTACTTTGATTTTTCTACACACAGTTCTACATAAAGCCAAGGCTAAGTGATCCAGATAGCCCTCCAAGATACTGTGTCTCTATGTGGGGAACTTAGAAAACCCTGATGCCATCTCTTAAGATCGCAAACTGTTTGAATGATACAAAACATTTTAAAACATTTCCTCTCAGAAATTATTTTCTTTTAAAATGATCTCAGAAAGAAATCAATGCTCCATATTTTACACAGGAAAAAAAAAAAGAAAACTTAAAATGGAAGACAGATTTGAATGTGAAAAAACAGTTTATTCCTCTTAATTGGGAGGAAATCTTCTAAATTATTTAAATTAGACAATAGAATATGGAGCAGAAGATGTGAAGGTTGTTTCTATTTTCCAGCCTTTGTAGATAATAAAACTTACAATTACAGCTCAGATTATCTTTACAGGAGGCTTTTCTTTCTTTTACCCAACAATAACTCAGTAACTGAGCACCAGATGAGCTGCCTGGTTCAGAAATTTCCGAAACTGTGAAAGCATAGCCTGTTCACAGTGTAACACTCCCCTTACATTACAGTGCAACAGGTACGACTGAATAAACGGCACCCTTCAAAAGCCTTCTTGTGTGAGATACAACTGGGGCCTGAAAATGGCTAGAGCGCAGGCTGTCGTTGTTTATCAATTCTATACTGAACCTGAGCATGCGGCATACACATTTTCCCTCTACCCATCTGCCCTCCCACATGCCATCACCGTGTTAACATTTTTATGCATTCCATAGCCATGACAAATTGTTTTCTAACTGTAGTGCCAAATTTTGTATGCAAAAGACATGTTTGCCTCTGCCAACAAACCAATAATTCTCACTAACATCTTCAGAGTTACAGCATTTATAAAGTTGCAAAGTGGAGTAAACAAACCATCTGTTTGGCTTTTCCATATATGTCATGCTTTCTTATTAGCATATTACGATTCATTTAGTAAACAAATTTGGTGATTTCGTTCATGTCAAAGTTAGATCGGAAGCCTGAAGATGATTAACATTCCTGGGACAAGCACATTAATACATTGCTTCCTCTGCAAAGTTAAATGGCTTCTCAAGAGAATCGCCCCTTGTTGACAAGATGAGACTGTCAATTTTGTTTGCCTGCCACGTTAGGGGCCATAAGGGGATGGCAGGCTCTGAGAGAGGGGAGTCGTGTAGGCAGCATAATTCACTGTGAATTGAGAAAAGAAGTCTAATTCTGATAAATGGTCGACCCCAATACATCCTACCTGTTATTACAACAGACGTGCCGTATCTGTGCAGTAAATTAGTTAATCCCCGAAAGGGTTTGGTGGGAGCTTATCTTCAAGTGAATGATTTGAATGTAGAGGGAACTGCCTGCGTGACCAGAAGGAATGATTTGTTTTATATTGAAAGGGGTTGAAATAACTGCGTTTCATATTTTGTTAATTTGCAAGAATTTGCTTAGTTCTTATTTCTTGCATTAAGAATGCATTTCTTTTGGGGGATTTGAGAATTACCCACTAGAATCTTACATTGGATTTCTTCCTCTGCTAGGGGAGGATATTAAGGCTGTCTGGAGAGAGTCTTAAGTATAAATTCTGGAACAACTACAGTTTTGTTTTTATTTTTATTTTTTCAGAAAGAGAGCAGAGCTAAAATGCCATTTAACGCATTTGGGTGTAAGCACGTGATTGATTAATAAATAGTAATATACCTTTCGATGAGTGCAATAGTCAGTATTGTAGCAGCTCAGCTGAGAATATACTTTCCCAGATTTGATAAAAAAATCCCCTTTTTCTCTTTCTCCCCTCTCCTCATGCACTTAGACAGCCGACACTTCGTGTCTCGCAGTTCTGTATACATGGATTCAACCAACCACAGCAGCATCCAGCACATAGAAACATTTTTTATTGTCACTATTTCCTGTATGATAGAGTACAACTATTTGCATAACATTGATGTTATACAAATCATAAGTAATATAGACATGACTTAATATATAATGTAGGATGTGTGTAGTACCCATGGAAATACTATTATCAGCTTATATAAGGGACTTTTGAGAATCTGTGAATTTTGTCTGGGGGTTTATGCTGAACTAATCCTTAAATGATACCAAGGGATAACTGTCATCACACAGGGGGATGGGGGGCATGCATCTTCTGTGGGCGTATCCCTATGATCATTTTAGACAGTATTGAGAATATTTGGCATACATTGTTGATAGATGACAAAGTGAAACAGGAAAGTAAATGCAAAAAGTAATCAATAGTAAAGCCTTAATTCCATTTTAACCAAAGAATTGTGTAATATTTATTCACTAGGCTGCGAATGGCACAAAACTAATTAAGAATTAAGTATTGGACATTTTATACAGCAAATTAGCTTGATTCATGAATTTGTGAAATCATTTTCTGACTGGCTGTCTTAGTTACTTTTCTGTTGCTGTGATAAAATACTTGTCAAAGTATTTTACCCTTAATGAAGCTAAGTTTTATTTACCTCAGAGTTCAAGGAATAGTCAACCATGGTCGGAAAGTTGGGGCAGCAAAAGCCTGAAGTGGCTGCTTGCATTGCATCAAGTCAGGAAGCAGAGACAATAGATGCCTAAGTTCAGCTTACTTTCTCCTTTTTATGCAGTACAGCCTAGGGAATGGTACCACCCACTGCAGGTGAATCTTCCCACTTCAATTGACCTAATTAAGATAATCCCCACACACAAGCCTAGAGGACCATCTCTCAGGTAATCCTAGATCTCTCCAGATCTCAGGTTGACAAGTGAGAGAAACCGCCACATCAAATGAACAACTAACAAGAAAACCACCTGTTCCTCCCGTGTATTGCAAAACCAAACTCCAACTCTGTTTTTGGTTAAACTTTTGAGTGTCAGACATTGCATTAGCTCACCTTGGGCATTTGAGCAAGAGGGGGAATGAGAACACAGCCCAGAGCACTTGCTTTCCCTGTCCTTGGGCACATGATGCATCTTCTGTGCTCTAGTAATTGTACCAGTAAGGCTTCCTCCAAGAAACAGGAATGTACAGGGCATGACACCTTAGTCCAGTGACAAGACTTTCAGTCACCATTCAAATAAGACAGAAGTTTAGGTATTAATACCCTGCCCTGGATCTAAAACCTTATTATATTTTTATTTTTGTGTTTGTAAGTTTTGGCAGATTCAATGTTGAGGACAGAACCTCAGAGACCGTTTGTAACTCTGAGCGTAGCCCAGGGTGAGTAAGTGTTTTGAGCCAACATTCTGTGGTGTGCCTTGAACTAGAGCCTCCACTTTTGCTCTGTCACTATTGTCATTACTCAGACACAGGAGAAATGCTTCTATCTCATGACTGAGTTCTGCACTGGGTTGGGGAAAACTTGTGCCAGACTTGTATGTCTTACAAGGCTTCTACTTGTTCTCCCACGAGCCGACTTACAACTTACCTGTGTTCTTGAAAGTATGGGCTCAGTCTTAGGCCTGTGTATGAATTCTTACCTTTGTACCCACGATTCTTTATCTCAGTCCTTTTTTTTTTTTTTTTTTTTTTTTTGTATGTGCAAGGAGAAGCAGCTTTTTACATTCTTCATGTTCTTAGTCTCAACTTTGACAAATTATTAGTCTTCTTTTCTTAAGGTAAATGTTTGGAACACTGGATTCCTTTCTTTTCTAAAACAAACATGTAAATTCCTGGATAAGGGATCCTTGTGCTGGGGTCATCCTATTTACAGCAAGCTGTGGCCTCCCTCCTGTCTTTGGCCTTCTTTTCTCTCAGCATCTGATTGTCAATAGTGAGTTCTTTCTGTCTTTCTTCCTTTTACCTCTTCAGTTTTGCTGATCCAATTAAACTTGTAATATTCTTCAAATGGCTATTAACCTCGGGTCTTTGACTCTCATGAGGACAGTATTTTTTATGACAGTCAGTGGTTTGAACTGACTGATGAGAGGGTCTGACAATAGGTCTTTGTTACAGCCATGTGCTGCCTTCTATCCATTCTGTAGAGGGAGAACTCTAACCTGAGGAACAGGACCAGTAGTGTCCGCTAAAGAACCTCAGTCAGGCCACTTTCCTGCTCTTTTTTTCTTCCAACCCAGCAATACCATAGCAGTCAAAGACTCCCAAGACCCAGGCATGGGGTTGAACTAGCAGGCTTCCCCCATCCCGTTCTCCTCACCCCCATCCGTGTGTTTTGCATATGGCATTTGGGATGATTATTAAACAAAAATGAAATAGATTAAGAAATGAACATAAAAGAATCAATTCTCTTGAACTGTGGTTGCATAATGGAAATCGACTGCCGTGAATGAACCCATGCACTGAAGTTATGAACAGCAGAGTTAATGCACTGCCATGAGTTCATCTTTATTATTACATTACACCTGAATCAATTGATAAAGTAGCTTTTTTTTTGTAAGCGAGGGATGGCACTTAATTGAATAAAAGTCAATGTAATTATATTAGCAGAGGCCAACAGTACTGCTGACAGCGGAAAAGGGACACTGTTGCGTGGAGTGCCAGAGCTGGTCTCCACATTTCTGCACATCGTTTGGTTGACAGATATTGAGGGCTGGTACATCATCTAATTAGATTACAGTCCTCTTCTGCTGCATGTGAGAAATGAAGAGAAAAGTCTCTTCCTGGTAACATATCAGTGGAGATGTGTAAATTCACAAGACATTTCATGGCAGAGGTGTCCCTCTGCGTGATCAGCGTACCCTCTTGTCAATGTTAATTTATTCTTTCCTATTCAGTCTGTCTTGATGCAACTTTTGTGTGTCTGGCTGCTGTTTTCTCAGCAGCGAACCTAGAAAGCAGTGACTGTGGATGTGTGAGCAACAGCACAGAGGTCTAGACCACAGTCAAATGTACGCTTATGAAACTAAGAAAGGGTGGGTGTTAAACGTAATGAGTGACGATGATAGGGTTTCATGGGCTGCTTGCAGTTGGCAGATTGTTTGATCAATAGAAGAGTGATACATATTTTAACTATCTCCATGTTCCTTCTTGTTAAACCCTGGTGGTGTGTCTCCCCCACATGTCATCCTAAAAGCTTCACAGTAGACATTTTCTGCACTCTGCTTAGCAGCATACACTTGAGTTGCCTGACACAAGGGACAAGTGGCAGGGGGCTGGTGGAGGAAGAGGGGTGAGCGTCAGAACAAGACTGTTGTGACAACATCTGTTGATCTACATTCATACATCCGCACACTGCATGCATCTGTTTGGAACTCATTTATGGATGATGCTGATACTGTAAATTTGGTTGTAGCTAATTTGATTTATGGTTTTTGGAATATTCAAGTGATCTGAAAATCAAGACAACGTACCGATGATCACTTATGACAGAAAATAATTTTGTGATCAGACAATTTAAATCCCTATTTTATTGTTTAAGTTTTTAAAAACCGGATGTCTAGAATGTGAATTTGTTTTCTCTCTCTCTTTCTCCCTCTTTTTCCCTCTCTTTCTCTCTCTCTGTCTCTCATTCTTGCTTTCTTTTGTGATCGATTTAGCAAAAGATTAGAAAGCTGATCTTATTGTCACAAGGTAAGCTCAGCCTCTTCCCAAGTTCAGTGTGGAGAGGGCTGCCCCCCTCTGCCCTCAACCCAGAGTACTGGTTGTCTTGTGTGGAGAGGGCTGCCCACCTCTGCCCTTAACCCAGAGTGCTGATTGTCTTGTGTGGAGAGGGCTGCCCCCCTCTCCCCCCTCAACCCAGAGTGCTGATTGTCTTGTGTGGAAAGGTGGGACACCTGTCCCTCCTTTCTGGTCCCGGAGGCACATACCTCTCACACATCTCTAGGAAATATTAGCTATACTTGGTGCCAATTGTAGTGACTTTTCATTATAAGTAGGAGGTTTTATGAACTTAATGCTGGCCATTTAGGTCGTTTCTCCTATCACAATTAACTTCTCTAAGATGCCCAGCTTCCACTGCTGGGAAATTTTATTTCTTGTTTCTATATCACTTTATTTTTTGGAGGGTAACTTTCAATTTAGGGACTTGGCAAACATCTGAGCGTTTGCAGGTGGAGAGAGGTATATGCCCAAGGGTGCTTTAAAAGTCAATGGGGGATGTAAATACAAAAGCAATGCTTTCAGATAAACAGTGACATGGGCTTTTCAAGTGAGGTCCCTGTAGATGCTCTGGGAATGAATCTCACCCTTTTAAACACAAGCAAAGCTTTCATTGAGGTTTTGCTTGTCAAAGTAAGGGTTCTGTTTGTCAAATAAAGGGAATATATGTCATTGTGCTTGATTTTTTTTTTTTAACTTATTGTGCGTTAATTTTATCCTTTTGAATTTTTTATGGGGGCAGGTAGGGGTTGTATATTTTAGAAAATAATTTATTAGCTTATGCTTTAAAGAATTAAACCTTGAAGTAGCATTATTTTATGAAGACAGTTCAATACTATAAAATGTAGTAACTTTTGAAAAACTAAATGTATTTTGCTATTAGATTTGACTGGGATTTCTAAATAGGTTTGAGAAAGGATCTCTTAACTATTTGAAGTCACGAATTTGCTAAGATTTTTTTTAACTTTAAATATGAAATACAAGAGAGTGAGGAAGAAATTTTTTTAAGTTAAACCTAAATTGTGTAGACCATTTACTTTTTGAAAATGCTGATCTTTTTACACAGTATTTGCTACACCAGAAACGGTTTATTTGCTGTTATTTTCCAATTTTAAGTACATTTAGACTATCCCACTTAGACAAGGAGAGAATTTCCATTCTTTTACCCTGTTTCATGTTTATTCTCCTGCACTTATGTAATGTATAAGCTGTCTGCTGCGCGGTCCTCTGTGGCTGACGCACTAACGGAACAGCCATTGAGAAAAGAGTGCCAGGGTTTGCATTCATCCTGTGCTTGAAGAGCTTATTCATAAAAATCACGTTAATGGAAAAGTCCCCCTTTTGCACCTCCCACCTGCACTCACTCCCAGATCCTGAGGATGGAGGGGAATGCTTGCTTTTCTAATGGTGTAATTAGGAATGAATGTGCTTATTTGGTGCTTAATGAAAGTTGAATCAATTTTAAAATGCTCTCCTTTTTCTCACCCCTCCCCACTCCCTGTGCACCTCCCCCTTCCCTCTTGTTTTCCTAGACACAGTGCCAACATAAATCTGCATCGTAAACTGTTGACCAAAGAACTCGATGACATGGGCCTGGACTCAACGCAGCCCTCCCTTAGCAAGGACCTCCGGGATGAATTTTTGATGAAGATCTATGGTGCCCAGCACCCTCTGGGGCTCGATGTCAGGGAAGATGCCTCCTCTCCCGCAGGGACGGAAGACTCCCACCTGAATGGGTATGGGAGAGGCATGGCGGAGGACTACATGGTCCTTGACCTGAGTACCACCTCCAGCCTCCAGTCCAGCAGCAGTATCCATTCCTCCAGAGAGTCCGATGCAGGCAGTGACGAGGGGATTCTTCTTGACGACATCGATGGTGCGAGTGACAGTGGGGAATCTGCTCACAAGGCCGAGACCCCCACCCTCCCCGGCAGCCTCGGGGCTGAAGTTTCAGGATCTCTTATGTTCAGCAGTTTGTCTGGGAGCAATGGTGGGATCATGTGCAACATTTGCCACAAAATGTACAGCAACAAGGGGACCCTGAGGGTCCACTACAAAACTGTGCATTTGCGAGAGATGCACAAGTGCAAAGTCCCCGGCTGTAACATGATGTTCTCCTCTGTGCGAAGCCGAAACAGGCACAGTCAGAACCCCAATCTCCACAAGAACCTCCCTTTCACTTCAATAGATTAGTCCCAGAATGGACACTCCAGATGCCAGCTCTCACCAGATGGCCTACATGTTTGAACTGCCATAGCCAGTGTGTGCTTCCGGAGCGGGGCACATATGTGTGTGTACATATGTATGCCTCTGTGTCTACACTGTGCACACACATATTTTCTTTTCTTTAGATAAAAATGATAAATACTAGGTGCTTTTGAAATTTTTTTCTTTTTCCTTTATAGTTTTGGGAGAGGGTGGATCTTTTACATGGGGTAAAAACAGAGTGCCCTTTTCAGCACACACACACACACACACACACACAACACAACACACAATGTGTGCAACTAACCCCAATTTTGATAGAATAATTCTTGGTCTTCTCCAAAGAGACATTTTGTTGTACCTATGACTGTTGCCTGCAAAAAAATAAATAAAGAAATAATAAATAAATAAAAGGGAAAAAAGAGAAAAGAAACAAAAAGGAACTTCTTATAGTTGTCTTTTGTGAACATTAAGGTTTTGAGAGAATCTTTAATTAAAGCATGGCAGATTCACCTGTAAATATTTGGCCTTGAGAGGCCAACGATGTAAAGCAATTGTATTGATGGTTGTTTAACTCTCCTTTAATTTTGGCAGTTACATCCAGCTGTTAGATACGCAGGAAATAAATAGTTTGCTGGCTAGTTCTATTCATTTTTGTTAGCATTAATGCACATTTTCTTTAAAAAAAAAAACAAAAAACAAAAAACAAAACATGGTCTTGTTTTTACTACCTGTTAGATATAGTGGTAAAGATGTGCTGGCATGCTTCACAGCACAGATCTGATTTTTTTTAAAATGTCCTGTACTAGTATGTAAATCCAGTCATGCACTTTGTTCATACACTACAGGGGATGTGTAATACCCATGCTTGCTTTTACCCGTAAACTACCGCCATACTTCAATGAGTACCTTTCTTTTAAAAACAACCCACTCGTATAAAAATGGTCTGGGCAGTAAAGGGCACAAATGCCAAACAAAAAGTATTCATGTTAATACAAAACTGCCAACTTTGCACAAGTTTCCAGAAAAGAAAATACAGTCAGTCACTCAACATGGCCACCAGAAAACCACTTAAAAACACACACACACACACACACACACACACACACCACAAACACACACACATACACACACACACACACACACACACACACACACAGTGATTCTTTTGAGTGCCGAATGGTATTAGAATCAACATTGCACCCTTCCTCTGTACACGCTAAATCACAGAAAACAAAATACCGCGGTATAAAAGAGCCAAGGCATTTCTTTTGTAGAGGCAGGATAATATTTTGGGACACAGTAGCCCAGATTACTCACTAAAGGAACGAAGCTGCATACAGTAAGAGACTGAACACTCACTTCTAAGTCCCTAACCCTTGTCCTTTGAAAAGAAAGTAAGTCTGAGCTGGTTGGTCTGTTGTTTGTTTGTCGCAAAATCTGTAGTAGTGCTGCCAATCAGGTGTGCTTAATAGACGAAATCAAAGTCCCCCAACAGCGCTTCGTGGAAACTCTGAATGCACATGCTGAACTTGAATTGAGCAGCACTCTTCTCCAGGCGGCAGGAGAGAGGAAGACAGGGTCTCCCTCCATAGTGTTTTGTGTCCCCCCCCCCCCCCACGAATTTGTCAGAGAAATGAAAGCAAGCCTGAAACCAAGCAATTGAGAGTGAGAACAATGGGGGGTGGAGGGGAGACTGCTCCCGAACCTTTTTGTTTTGTTTTGTTTCTGATGTTTACACGTGTTGCCTGAGCTGGTTAACCACATCTGCAGCCTCGGCTACCACAGCATACTGACTAAATGAGGATATTTACTCAACTTCATATGTAGCCAGAACTGCTGGGGTGTGCTTGTGGACTGGGTTTTTTTTTTTTTTTAATTGTCTTTTTTCCTTTGGGGGTGGGGTAGAGTGGGGGTAAACACTAGTATTTTGTCAACCTACATAATAGAAAGAATGTATGTCTTTTCTTCATTTCATGGCCTCAAACATTTCTCCCATCAGTGTAAAACTTAGAGACACCCTTCGTTTCAGTTTTTTCATATCATTTCCATTTTTCATGTTTTGTAAAAAAAATTTTTCTGTGTTCGCATCAGCATTCACTTCCGTTACACTTGCCAAAGGAAGCTGTCGTTACGTTTCTGTTATTATTCCTATGCGAATTATTGTACCTCACAGTATTTATTTGTTTTTTTTTTTCAAAATAAAGGTTTTTTTTTTGGGGGCTCCGGATTTTTTTTTTATATTTCAGACTTTCTGAGCAGTAGACTATTAGAGATAAACGAAGTGTTCCTAAGGCTTTATCTTTGTCTCCTGAAGCAGCCATGGGCTCTGCTTGCTTCTTCATTTATTCCACCTCGAGGACAGGGCAAAAGAAACTATCACACACAGTGTCTGTTAAATGCCAAATGTTTACGGTAAAAGCTGAGGAATTAGTAGTAACTGTTTCTGTTTCCTTTTCCCTTTGATTGTCCCAAACCTTAGTTGCTTTGCTTTGCTTTGTTGTCATCTTAAACTGAACAAACATGTGTCCCTTCGTTTTATAACATGTAAGACTCTGTACAGTATGTTTGTGAAAGATTGAACTAGAATAATGAACATTTGTTTGCAAACATGCCACCCTCTTAGCCGTTCTCTATATTGTGCTATTGCCTGTTGCCGAGTGCTGGATTCAAAGAGGATTGAAACACGTTGTTACAATCTCAGCAGAAATTGTGGAAACTGTTTTGGAGTATGTGTAGACTAAACCAAACTTTGTTTTCTGAACATTAATAAGCATCTGTGTTTGAACAACTTTCTAGTGTTACATTCTTAGAGATGTGAGAATTCATCTCTACAAAACTCAGTAGTTAGTCTGTTTAAGTGAACTGCAAGTAGAAGGTGGTCCTGAGTGAGTCACCTAGCTGTCAGGAGGTCACATCAGCCTTCAAACCAGGCTCAGGACAAGCATTTGTCACTTGCCACACACCTGACTATGTCCGTGGCCAGGTCTAGAAGGTGCAAGAGTAATATGACTGAAGATGTTGTTCTTGCTAGGAAACATGAGTGTGTGCCTCTTTGATAGAAATGGAGCTAGAAACCAGGCAACTGGCACTTTCTAAGTGTACCCTTATTAGCCACTACTTTTGTTTCTCACATTCCCAATTGTTTGGGTGGCCTTTTCACAACCACATGATCCAGTATAAAGCCTATTTGCTTAAAAGGAATGGGGAGGTAGGTGGGTATAGGTGATGAGATATTAAACCATGAGATGTACATGTGCGCTCAGAGTATGGCTTGTTCTTGGGCGTGCCTGAGTGCAAGTGTGTTCACTAAACTGGTGTTTCTCCAGGGTTTCCATGCAGAGGATGGTATGGAGAGACCAGGCAAGCTCTTCATCTCTGCCCTTTCCAACCCGTTTATTTGTTCATAAAAGTTCCCTGTCACTAGACAGTTTCTAGCTACATCCATCATTTTCTAGCTGACAATTAATATGAACATAAGTCTTCATCCAAATAGCTTTCTCCCATTTGATTGGTTTTTGCTTAAGTTTTCTCATGAGTACAGAATTAGACGACATTAGTTATGCATGTTCTCCAGCTGACGTTGAAGTATACTGTTTTGATCACTTTAAACTATGGTTTTGTAAATATTAGAAAGGTTGTGTCCACTTTGGGGAATATCTGCATGTTGTGGAGGGGAAGGAAGACAGCAAGGAAAGAGATAGATAATAAGTAATCTGGCTTTGAAAACACGGGGAAAGATCCCGACACTCTTCTGCTAGTAATTGTATTGAAATAAACCAGCTCCATGGAGCTCGTTCCCAGTCTTAGTTCAACTGCCCTGGTCATTCTGATCCTTCTTAAGGTTTAAACATATAAGCATTTTCCTTCTGAACATGACTAGCTTCTTTCTAGAAATCAGTGTCACTGACCTAGTGGTGTGACTTCATTAGTCATGACTTTCCAGTAAGAGGAGGGAGAGAGACATTTAACTAGTTATAGCCAGTTAGTGTGCACATTGTTTGGAAAGAGAGGGTCTGACTCTGAAGAATGGTGAGAAGCATGCCCCCATTGGACTCAGGAGAAATGATACATGCCACATAATAAAATGGCGTCTTTCTTCTCTCTGTGTACTCCATAGATATATGCCAAGCACATAGATGAGAACGAGGGAGGACCCTTGGCAGTTGAAACACAAACAAGCCAATAATCAGACTGAGATGGGCACAGCATACCTGAGCAACCCTTGATCACATCTAGTCTGCAGGCATTGTGTTAGGTTGGATGACAGTAAATAGAATCCACCTGCCCTAAGATGTCTAGCATCTATTGTAAAGGAACAAGATGCCCAGAAGAGAGACAGGCTCCCATCTGTGACCACATCCTGCTCTTCAGAGCTTTTCAAAATTATAACAAATTTAATTTGCCTTTCTCCAAACTAGAAATATTTAAATTAGTGGATTTTTCTCTTTTTCTCCCAGTCTTTGTTTTTAGCAGGAGGGATCTAACTGAGTAAAGAGAGCAAGAAAAGGTAAAACAAACAAAACACTGGAGAGGCTGCAGTTCTTGTAGAAGAGACAGAACTGGCTCCGGTCCTGGCTTGAGTGTAGCTGAAAACAGCCAATGCATTACAAGTGTTTGTTCAGGAGAAAAATCTAAGTCAGCTCTGCATTGTAGTGGGTGCCAACACATCCTCTGATATCCTGCAGAGTTCCCTGTGACCAGGTGAGTCACTGCATACACTGTGGGAGGACTGCACAATATCTTAAGAAGTTCCTTATGGGTCAGGATTGGCAAAATAGGCAGGTATGAAGTTTTTTTGATTATTATGATTATTATTACTATTATTGACTGAGAAGTAATAGCCAGGGTTCCCTTGGGACCACAAAGACAGAGAAGTCACCTAGGTTAAAAGGCCAGTAAGCAAACCCACACTCGAGTGCAATGAGAGATGGAGAAGATGCAAGTGCTCTTTATCCACGTACTGTAGCACCCTAGAAAGTTATGATCACAAAACCGTGTGGCTGATGACCTTGTGATCAAAATGTAAGTTGAGGCACAGAGGTAACTGGTTTCATATTTCCCTCAGAATTTTAACATTCTTGCTCCTGACCTTGTTAAAATACAGCTGATATGTCCCAGGCTCATGCCCACCCTTCCTGTCCTCGGAGAGGGATCACTCTAGTGATACTCTGTAGCTCCCACCTTTACAGCTGGCTAGGAGGTCAGTCCTTTTCAATGCTCCTGCCCGCACATTCAGTCTCCCTCCTGTTCACTTATCCTTGGCCTTCCCACAATTTACACAAAATTATTTTTACAGCCCTTCTGCAATAATTGGCTGACAGATAATATCTTTTGGGGGGTTGTTTTTTTAAAATCTCAAATGCCTAATAACAGGACTTAAAGAGTCGGGCATTTTTACAAGTACACCAGACTGAATGCTATTGTTCATTATATATAATATATATTCTATGTTATATATAATATATGTTATATATAATATATATAAAGCTTATGAAGCAGCACACTACAGTTATCATAAGACTATCTTTATTCTTCTCCAAAGTGTTCTTGTAAATTCACTTGACCTTTATTGCAGGAAAAAAAATCATACAGGGTTCAGGACGAGGCTCAGTTTGTAACAAATAGCGGACCATTACAGAGGAAAGGCAAAAGCCAGGGCTGAGCGGCAAGAAGCTTTGGTTCAATTTCACCTCATATCTTTCTAATAACGTACTTGTCACTTTATTACCTTCCAGTAATGTGAACACTGCTGACAAGACTGTCACACTAACAGCAGACAACACCCTCTCTGCTTCAGCCCCAGTTCTCTTGGCTACTTATTGCCCTGGCCCTGAAGGGACACAAACTAATAGTGTGCTTTCCAGTTCAGCACTTGGCCATCAACTATAAAAGGATGCGTAATTGCCTGTTTATCCCTGGTGAAGGGGAAATTGAGTATAGGGCCAGGGCTTTCCCACCAGTTGCCTGCTGTATACCATCATTCACAATCAGCCTGCCTCCTCTATCTCTCCTGCCTCTTCCTGTCATCCTCTCCCCCCCCCCCCCCACTTCCCTGCCTCTTTCCTCCAAGCACGTATGCACAACTACTGTGTTATTAGGAAGCTGGAGGCTGCTTCCATGCCCTCTCCCCAGCTATTAAGTGGACAGATGACTTCTTACATAAGGGTCAGTAGAGAGTGACTGACTGTTCTGTGTTACTTTGAAGTAGTAATTCAGTCCCATGCCCACCCATTTGGGAAGTGTTGAGTGTGGTCATGCAATTGGAGAAAATTTCCCTGCACAAAGGAAAGGATTAAAATACTTTTCTTCTGGGTCAAAAAGTTGTGTGTGTGTGTGTGTGTGTGTGTGTATGTGTGTTGTAAACAAACTGCTTATGAATAGTGGCTGAAAAACACTGGGGAAACTTAAATCTTTGGCATGAAACCATTTGCTAAATGTACACATGTATCTTTCAATAATGGACTCCAGATCCATATTTACCAAGATGGATGAACCTTTGCCAAACGGAGCTGACAATCAGAGTAAAATAAGGCTCTATTCTTTGAACTGTAGCCATTAAAACAGTGAAGATCTTACATTTGAAAGACAAAATCTCCATTTTAGGAATTTGGAAGAGATACAAGGATAGTGTGAGATTTACAAAATCAAGAGACCAGAGGCTTGAAAGAAGGGCGG